>VMDO01006865.1:0-96183 GCA_007922755.1 Pedetes capensis
TAGGCTTGGGAGAAGGACCTGGCAACCCCCTCCCAAAAATCAATCTGCCATTGAAAACCCTATGAACAGCAGAGAAGCACTGACAATAGTGTTTCCCCTGTTGTACAGAGGGTCGCTATGAGTCGGATACCGACTCGACAGCACCTAACAACACAACATATATATATATCCTTTTTTAAACATTCACATGTATATGTATATTTGGGGGAGGTATTTTGAGATGGTCTCTCTATGTAATCCAGGCTGGCCATGAACTCAATGATCTTCTGCCTCAGCCTCCCAGGTGCTAGAATTACAGGAGTTCATGACCGCAAGTGGCTACATACTTGTGTTTTTAAATAGGATTATTGTTTAGTTACAGAGAAGACTGAATTCAGGTTTTCTTTGACAGTATTAACAAAAGTTGTCATTTTGTGGCACTTGAAGAAATCAAATTCTATTTACATACTTTCTCCTATTTTCTATCATTAAAAGCAGTTTCCTGGGGTGAACTACCAGATCACATCAATGCAATGAAAGGAATAGGTTTCTGGTAGCTTCACATGGTGTCCAATACAATGGAGACAGCCTACTGATGCACAAAAACTACCCCTCCTATATTTAACCAAACTGAGCTCATCAGTCCAAATTAACAATTGCAAGGAAAAAAAAGTCTGTCTAGACTCAGCATTTTCCAGCAGGTCCAGAAGAAGCCACTTACATGCACACACTCCAGTCTCGTGCCGAGGGCTATCTGCCGAGTAGTCACAGTACAACCCTTTGTGTGGGTCACAGAGGTCAGCCTCATTGCAGATGTCCCCTGGCTGCTTGGCACATATTTTGCAGCATCCACAGCCATCCCTCACCAGGCTCACTCCAGGAGGACAAGTGGACTTCCGATGAGGGCATGTGCAGGGCCAGTGACAAAACTGCTTACGCTGATACACTTCTAAGAGTGCTTCTCTTGGCCCTCCTTCAGGGGTCACATCTAATGGCCCAGTGCCCTGTGCCCTGCAGCAGAACTTCATTTGGTAATAAAGGCAATGTTAGAAATGGTTCCTTAGACTAATTGCACAGGTCTTGTAGCAATAGATTTCCCTAAAATAGTATACAAGATGGTGAGTTAATAATAGCTGTCAGCATTCCCCATGGTCACTCTGTCCTTAACTATTCATTTGGCAGCCAAGACATTGCTGTTATTTCTCCTCTCTCCTTCTCTGTCTCCTTTGCTGCTTCTCATCTTCCTGGTATCTAAACATAAAACACTGGGTAAAGACCTCTAAGAGTCCTACCTCACTCTATCTCGTATCTCCCAACCAGATCTCTCTTCTGAACTCAGGCTCAAACTGCCTCTTCACAACTTTACTTAGATGTTTAATTGTTGTTATTGTTGTTAGGTGCCATTGAGTCAGTGTCCGACTCATAGCAGCCCTATGTACAACAGGAAAACACTATTGTAAGCGCTTCTCTGCTATTCATAGGGTTTTCAATGGCAGATTGATTTTTGGGAGTGGGTTGCTGGGTCCTTCTTCCAAGCGTATAGCACCTGGTGTTCCCATGCAGTCTCCCTTGCAAATACTAACCAGGCCCAACCCTGCTTAGTTTCCAAGATCTGATGGGATCGGATGCCACAGTGCTACGACTGCAGGCATATGTTTAATAGGCAGAATAAATTTAACATGACCAAACAAAACCCCATTTTCTCCCCTAATCTTTTCCCTACACTTCCCTATTTGAGCAAAAGTCCATTTCATTTTTCCAAAACACCTTCCACATTTTATATGTAGTCTCATCCATAAATCTAGTTGCCGTCTTTAAAGTATACCTTCCCTGACCTTAATATCCCTCTGCTACCATTATGATCCAAGTCAGTATTATTTTTCACTTGGGTGATTACAAGAGCCTCCTAAAACTTCACCTTGCTTTCCCCCTTTGTCCACTCAACATTCAGAGTGACTCTTTTAAAACCTAAGTCAGTTCACGTTACCCCTTGCTCATACCCCTCATGGCTTCTGGTTTCGATGTAAAATCCAAACTGCCCTCCAAGGCCCTGCATCATTTGTCCCCCACTTCTGATCTTCCCTCGCCCACCACCATTCACCCTCTTGCTTGCTTTACTCCAGCCACACCAGCCTCGCTCTTCATTCCAAATATGCTCTGCCTCTGGGTATCTCCATGGCTCACACTTTCACTTCCTTTAGATCTGTGCTCAAATTTCTCAGCAGGACCTCTGACCATCCTTTATAAAAGAGTGCCCTAGCCCAGCCTTTTCCCCATAAACCTTACCACCATCCTCAATACTTATAGTTTGCTTGTTTATTTTCTGATTCCTGAATCAACAACATGAGCTGCTTGAGAGCAAGGTCTTTGCCTCATTTGTACCTGTCTTCCTGACTGAAAAGTATTTATTAAATATAAGAACATGATGTGTTCTGTGTGCCAGAGCCTTTACATAGCTATCTCACTTAACCTTCATAGCAACAGCATGCAGTATTTTCCCATGTGACGGCAGAATAATGGTCTCCTCAAATATGTCCTTGTTCTAGTCCCTGGAACCTATCGATAGATTACCTTGCATGGCAAAGGGGACTTTGCAGACATGATCAAGAATCCTGAGATTATCACACTGGATTACCCAGAAGGGCCCAGTGTAATCACAAGTATACCAGGTCCACTTGTGAGGAGGCAGGCACGTCAGAGAAGGAGGTAGCAGAAGCAGAGATATGAACCACATATTCCTGGAAGGGGGTCATGAGCCAAGGCAGGCAGACTTCAAAAGCTGGAAAGGGCAAAGAACAGATGCTCCCGGGCTCTAGAAGGAATGTCGTCGTACTGACACTTGATTTTAGCCCTGGAAGACCCATTTTCAGACTTCACATGCCCAAAACAGTATGATAGTTTGTGTTACTTTAAGTCACTTAATTTGCCATGATTTGTCACAGTAGCAATAGGAAATTATATACCCCAGTTCAATATAAATGAGGACCTTAAGGATAGATTATTTAACCTGTCCTTGATTTCATGCCAAGCAAGTGGTGGTGGTGGTTAGGTGCTATATTTGTAGAAGGGCTTAAATCAGGCAGGCAGATTCCAGAGCCTGAACTCAACAACCCTAAACCCTCCTTCCTTTCCTAGTGCAGGTCCCACTGCAAACCAACTATGATGTTGAACAAATCACTGAATCTCTGGATGGTTTTCCAGCCTAGACGTCTTCCTATAATCTTACAACTCATTAACTGCCCCAGGTATATCCACTTTGGTGTGCTACAAGCACCCCACTTTCTCTCCTCCAACAGACTACTTTTCCACTAACAGTTCCCATGTTAGTAAATGGTGTCACCATCCACTCAGGTCCCCAAGCCAAGAAGCTGAAAATCGCCTGGATTTCTCCCTCTCCTTCATCCTTCACAGCTGAAATTCCCCGATTTACAGGAAAGGTGAGTGGTCCTAAGCACAGCGTTCAGGGCCCTTCTCACTTTTTGCACTCTTTATACCTTAGGTTCCAGAAAGTTGAAGGACCTGAAATTGCCTGCATATCTGATACCATTCCTCCTATCGGGGCCATCGACATCATACTCCACTTCTTCACCTATAGGGTACTGCTTAGTATCACCTTTCCAGAAAGCTGTCTGTAACCTTCCCACCTTATACATGGCTTTGAACTGAATTATCTGTGTAAGTGCCTGCCTCTTTGACTCACCAAAAAGCCACCCAATATCAGCACTTGTAGTGCACATGCAGATATGCCATTGGCACCTAGCCGAGGGCCAGTAAGTAGTTTACATAATTAACCCTTGATATTTACTTGATGGAATTTGAGGCAGGTGGATTGATCCAGACATCTAAGCCTCTTTCCAACTCAAAAACTCTGTACTTCATAAGTATGAAATGCCACCCTGAAGCCCTCAGCCTTTTTCGCATCACTAGGAAAGCATTTTACCCCAGGGAAAAAAAAAGTAACATTCCAGCTACTATGTAAAAATTGAACGCACAGTGCAAGAATAGATTTTGCCAGGGAAAATAAGACCACTCTGGGCCTCTGGAAAGGGCACAAGAGAAAACACAAAACCAGACAAGTAGAAAGAGTAAGGCTAGAATCCTGCAACATTTTTGCCTGCTTCTCAGTTTTGCACAGGTTCAGCCATGGCTATCAGTTTCCAGTGCAAGGTCAGTGGCCCTTGGCTGGCCTCATGTCCACAAAGGCTCCTCTTGCCTCCCTCCCTGAGGCATTTGGCTCTTCCTCCTTCCTCTTCTTACCCTGGTCTTTGATTATACCCAGCCTTCCCAGTTCTCCCCTCTTCTCAACATGCTTTCTTAATCTCCTTTGTAAGCACCTCTTAGCCTGCATTTGACTTCTTTCAGGCCTTTTGGTGTTTCGTGACCTTGATACATTGCTTTTCTCTCCATACTACCTCCTGGCAGTCTCATCCACTCCTTTCCCTTCAGTTTCCTCCCTATGCCACCTCAAAACTAAACCTCCAGCCTGAACTTTTCCACTGAGTTTCAGACCCATACAGTTGACTGCCCATAAGGCATCTCCACCCAATGGCATATATAAAAAACTCATCACTTGTCACCCAGATAGCATCTCCAAAATTTGAGATCCAAAAGCTAGGAGACATCAAGGACATCTTCCCTCCTGCAGCCATGCGTGGGCCAATCCTGTTTAATCTATTGTCATCATACCCCTAGGTCTACTCATTGCTCCCCATTCACTGCCGCTAAGTACATACTAGGGTGTTAAGTTCCTATCTGGTCTTCTTCCTTCAAGAATGACTTCTCAAGTGCCTCTCCTAAATCGCTGCTGGAGTGATCTCTTTAACATATCTAGTTGTATCACTCCTCTCCATAAAACCCCTCAGTGGTTCCCTACTGTCTACAGTGCACAGCTCAAATTTCTGAGCATGATGCCTACAGCCCTGTCTGTTCTGGGCCATAGCTAACCCTCTCCTTCTGAGAGGAGCTAGAAATCATAGGTTCAGAGAAGGGGGCCTAGGAATAGACACTCAGTTGAGCAGAAAGGTTACAAAGAAGCCAGCTGCACAAAATAGCTTTCTTTTTCCTTAAGTTTCATTTTCACAGAAGCAAGCAGGCCCAGTCAATGAAAAGCCCTGCTATCGACATTTTTTTCATTGGCCAGCTGGTGCCTAGGTAGAAACAAGAATAGATGTCTTTTAACTTCTTTGGATCACTGTCCACATATTCTCTAGCAAAGACCAATTGACTAAAGCCAGTTCAGATAGTTCAGTCCAGAATGCCCATAAAAAACCCTAGACAACTGCTTCACAATGGCAACCCATCCGGGTCCTCTTCTGCTGCAACAGAACCTTTCTCTATCCTATAATAAATCCTCTTACTGTTGCTTGCCTTCTGTGGTCCGTGAACTCATTCTTCCAAAACCCACGACCAAGAACCCAACAACGTACCATTTAGACCCTGCCAACACTTCTACACTCCTTGTGTTGGGCTCTTCTCCCTGCTTTCCTCATGTTGCTCCCTCATGAAACATCCACTCCCCAAACTGCCCACCTAGGAGTGCCTGCTTATCTTTCCAGTCTTGAAGCATTTCTAGACTAATTCTGAGGTCAAAAGTCAAAAAGTAACACTGTGGAAATCCAAGGATAACAAGAAAACCATGCCAGGATTCTGAAAAAAGGAAGCATTACCTACAAGAGAGTAACATTAAGAATGAGATCTGACTTCTCATCAAAAGAAGTAGCAAGACAATGAGGCTGAGATGATGATGCGTGGAACCAATGCTAGAAAAGAAAAACTGTCAACCTAGAATTTTATATCCAGTAAAACTATCTTTCAAAAATGAAGGTGAAGTAAAAGACATTTCCAGATTTAAAAAAGAAGAAAGAAAAACCGAGAAATTACAATTCAGAAATGCAAGAAGAGTCCCTTTGTATTTATGTGAGTTAATACAAAGTTTTCTGTATTTCTCTTTTCTTCATACATATTTTGATTGTTTTCAGAAGCAAAATCTTAAGACAATAAGAGTCATTAGAATGATGTAGGTGAAAATGTTTTAAAACAGGCACTCTAGGATAGTTCTGTGATCTTAGGTGATTTCCTGTCATCTGGTCTTTGAGCTCCAACCCTCCTCTATAAATGCAATTAATAATGTGCACCTGGTAAGGTTGTTTTGAGGATTAAGATAACAACTAAAATGCCAACCATAGTGCTTGGCACAGCAGATGTTTGATAAGTGGCAGGCATCATCAGACCCTTTGTTTGCACATGAAGTGTCCCCGCAGAAGGCTCATGTGTTGAAGGTCTGGTCCCCAGTCCAACATCCAGAGGTAGGGCTTTTGGGAGGTGACTGGAGCATGAGGCTTTAACCTAATCAATGCATTGATCCCTGATAGGTTTACAACTAAATGGACTAAATTGGGAGGCAGTGGAAACGGAAGTGAGTCAGTGGGGGCGTATGTTGTCCCTGGCCTCCACCTCCCAGTTTGTCCCTCTGCCTCCCAGCTGCCATGAGGTGAGCAGGGTCCTATGTCACAGGCCCCGGCTGCCATGATGCTGTGCTCCAGCACAGGCCCATTGCACTGGAGCCAGCCAGCCTTGAACTGAGAAGCCTGAACCCGTGAGCCAAAACAAATCTTTCCTCCTTTACCTTGCTTTTCTCAGGTATTTTGTCACAGGGACCAAAAACTAACAAACCCATCAAAAATTCATGAAAGCTAAGTTAGGCACAAAATAATACATTCTTCCTGCCATAAGTACAACAACTTTTTCTGTTCGTGTTTGCTTTTTATTTTGTACACACTTCTCCATGGCAGAATATTTGCCATTTAAGAACATGTAGCCCCTCTTGGCCCACAAGAATGACTGTCCTTCTCTCAGAATGTGGAATAGAAGAGAGAGAAACCAATGTCACTGCTAGTGGAGAAAGGTGCCCCCAATGTGGCAGTGAGAAGGACACGGACCAAGGACATTCTCCTCCCCATCCTTTTGAAATCTTAAATCACTCTATGGAGTGTAACTATTTCCAATCCCTTGTCTTGTAAAATATGGCTACTGCTCACTGCCCAAATCAGCTATTAACTCACGGACACATCCATATTTTCTAAATCACCAGATTTGAAAAGCTCTGTCCCCTGTGCCAGCAATAACCTCCACCATGTAGATAAATCAATAGCTAAGTCAACCTGTTTTAATCTTCTCATTTAAAAACAGGAAGGCAATGAATTGTTCGTGTTAAACTTCCTTCGGTCTGTTGCTTGAAATATCTCAAAGCCTCTAAGGACAGATTCCCTTTCACGAAAAGTGAGAAACACATGGATTGAGAAAAGACAAAGTAATAGAATGTTTTAAAACTAAATGTTTTATAACTAAATTTTCATCTGAAGTGCTCCTTTCAAACAAGGGCAGACTTAACTGAAAAAGACTGTTGCCAAAATTCGTTTTCCAAGGGCTCTTTGCACATTTTGCAAACAACTGTGGAAAGCTGAGCCCCAGCCCGGACCCAGGTGTTTACTCCGCTGTGGCAGCCAGCGCTGCCTATCCCACAGTGGCTCATGTTAGACTCTGGGGAAAAAATATACCGGTATAAAGTGAAGTTTGGGGACTGTTCAAACACGGAAAGCATGCTTCAGTGCATTTACCTGAAAGAAACGTTTCACGTTTCCCTCGTGAAGCTAATGAACTCAAAACAGAACTTTATTTGCAGAGGAAAATGGCTCCCTATTTCTCATGAAATATTTGCACAAATAATTCTCCATCCTGTTCTTCTTCCTCTTATTTTTGGCCTGAAGAACTAAGAACAGCTACAGAATCTGGAAGGGCAAGAGTAAGGACTTACCTGTGCCAGGCCGGCGAAGACAAGAGCTGCAAAGAGGAGCCCCCGCATGGCGTCGGGAACCAGGCGCGGATGGAGAGGTGGAGAAGTTGCAGCTCCGCATCGCTCAGGCCGCACAAAGCTCCCCTGTCTTCTCCGCAGAAGAACCACGTCTCCACCTCCCAGGCTGCTGGCTTGCAGGCTGTTTTCGTGTGGAAGGATCCGTTTCGGTTCCCAGTTTACTTTCATGTGACTCCTAGAAATACCTTTGCAGGTAGAGTGGGGTGTGTCAGGAGAGGGCCGGCTCTTTCCTCCCGGGATCAAGGGGCCATCCAAGCAAGGCTTTTCTTTGAGTAACTGACTTTGCCCCCCTTGACATCACAGCTTGCCCTTGGGCAAAATGGTGGCGCTGGCTACCTTTCCCTCCTTGCTCTCAGCCTGTCAGTGATGTCCCTGCCTCGGGTCCCTTCCTGGCTGCTTTCTTGCCCCTTTGTCGCTCTGGCCAAGCACTGGCCCTGCCATAGCCGGGGCCTAGGTCCCACCGCACATCAACAGCCAATTTCCAAAGGCCTCGCCTGACTCGGCTAGCTTCAGACATTCTGGCTGAAGCCCCCACGCTACCCTTTACTCCAACACATTTGTCACCACAGGTGGACCTTGACTGGGAAAAAAAAACCGTAGATGGAGTATGGGTGGACTCCCAAAGTCCCTGAGAAAAGCCCCTTTCTGTGGCCACACTTCCATGACAGACCACAGTAAAAGTTAGCCCCAGTTTTTCTCGACCCAATAGCAAACATCTACATTCATAACAATCATTTAAGATTTTTTTAAACCTGACAAAACATTACATGGTACCCTACTAATATAAATAATGTTTACGTTTTTATGTATTATTTAAAATAAACTTTTAGAAATTTTAAACAAGTTATTACAAGTCTGTACCCTTTCTCCTTCTCCTTCTCACCCCACCCCATGTGTGGCCACCAGCCCATCCCCTCCTGTGTCATGTGTGACCTTAGCCTATCTTTCTGGGTCCTTGTTCCTGCATCTGCAATGGAGCTTTGTTTTCTTAATGGATCCAGTGTGATGCCTTCCTCATGCTTCCAGACCTTTCTAGCGCCTGTTTCTATTCCCTTTGGCCCCTTACATATCCTACCTGCTGTTACCTTTCTTATCCCGGAGGCACTGCTCACCTCTGTGAGTGCAAAGGCTGCCACACCTGTACAAAGGCACCATGAGAAAGGCCTGACTTGGGCCTGAGCTGGGGGCCTGGGGAAAACTGTTTCCCACCAACCACAGGGAATCTGGTACCCTTGGAGAGCCAGAGACTCTATAGACATGCAAATCAACCATAGTCAGTTAGACCACAGTCACATGCACATGGAACAGCAGGACTAATAGTACAGTTATACTGTCAGCACTGTCTCCTGCTCCCTGAGAAATAGAACAAAACCGAAGAATGGTTTAGTGAGGGGAAATGCGTCTAGTTTTAGTCCATTCTGTTCTCTTTTTATCCTCCTGGTTTAGTGCCATCTGGTCTTTGAGTGTCCATCCTCAGTGATTCATGTTCCACACCAGCCACCAGAATAGATAATTCCTTTGTTTCCTGGCTCATCAAAGGCAGAGGAGTACCAGTCAAGGTCTAGTATATTCATCAACTACACCTCTCTGAGTCCAACTCTCCCTGTCCCAAATATGATGCTGCATATGTCTGTGCGATATTTGGACTTAAGGAGACTTGTGCTCCTCCCACTTGTTCTTTGTGAAAAGTTGGCCGCAGTTGTCATTTTTCTGGAAATGTCTTCCCTTCCTCTGCAATCTCACAGGTGTGGAACAGGGAGCATGTCATATTGACCATCCTTGCCTCTCAGTGGGAAAGTGAATTTTTGGTGAGTGTGGTATTTTTTAGAGGTTGGGACTGCTAGCTTTGACTTTTACAATACAAGCTATCACAGTGTGCATCCTTTTCCAATCATCTTCCTCTAGTATCTAACAAAACCCCATCAGTCTCGGAGCTCATTTCACAAGGATTGAACTTGTGATGGACATTCAGACATGGCACTAAGCAAAACTAATATTTGCATCACATTTTTGATTTACAAGAAAGTTCCCCATGTATTATCTTTTTCAATTTCACAGTTCAATGAGGTGGTCCAAAGTAGTATTACCATCCTCATTTAACAGATTAAAAAGTTAAAGCTAAGCCACTGTGTTGGGTCAATAAAACACACTTAATCCTTGCCCTCTAGAGCTAGGTAATCTACTGCAACAGCAGACCTAGAATAAATAAACACACAAAATATCCATCATTAACAATTGAATAAAGGCTAAGAATGCAGAATAAGAAACTCTAACAGAGAATAACAGGTAGGAACTAAGTTAGACTGAAGGTAAACAGTACTACTCTGAGTAAGTGATAGAGAGTTGAGAGATGAAGTCAGCTGAGAAGTGGGGAGAGGACTCCTGGCCCAGTGCTCTTTCCTGGCAAAATGCATCCCTCTAATGGCGATGAGCTCCATCAGCAAAGAACACATCCCACCACAACTCATTCTATTAGGAGCATCCTCACAGCTAGACTATTCCTTTCTCCCAGGAGTACCGCCCATTTGGGCAGGCAAAGGTCAGAGCCCACAGCCTTGGTCAGCAAACTTTGTACAGAATAAGTTCCTTTCCTCAGCCCCTCTTTCCATCTTTTCTTATCTCACTGGTTATAGAAAGGGAGGTTTCATTAGCCCCAAGAAAAGAGACAGCCATTGGGTGTAGTAACTTATTGGAAGCATGCTATGTGGGAGGGTTGATGTTCCCATCAGTGAAGGAAGAGATTAATAATAATAATAATAATAATAATAATAATAACAGCTAACATCTAATGAGGTCTGCATGGATCTCAGTGTGGTACTCAGTGCTGTATAGGGGTCATTTGATCCTCATAGCAACAGGGTAGGAAGGTACTATCACCTATTATCACCTTTGTTTCACTAATGGGGAAACTAGGGCAGGGTGATGTGGACAGTGGGAGGTAGGACCAGGATTGTAAGCATTTCATCACCATGCTCTGCTACGTCTCTACAAGGCTGATAAATAATGTAATAATGTAGAGCCAGGTGTGGTGGTGCCCGTCTGTAATCCCAGCGGCTCAGGAGGCAGAGGCAGGAGGATC
The DNA here is from genome assembly GCA_007922755.1 of Pedetes capensis. Lineage (NCBI taxonomy): Eukaryota > Metazoa > Chordata > Mammalia > Rodentia > Pedetidae > Pedetes > Pedetes capensis. The sequence continues at coordinate 10,929 of VMDO01006865.1, forward strand.
ACAAGTTCGAGACCAGAGGCAGTCTGTATAACTTAGTGAAACCCTTTCTCAAAAAGTTAAAAAAAAAAAAAGAAAAAAGAAAAAAAAAAGAAAAAAGAAAAGGCTGGAGGCGGCAGCTCAGTGGTCCAGCACTTGCAAAGCATGCAAGTGTAAGACCTTGGGTTCAACCCCCAGTACCACACCAAAAAAAAAAAGAAAAAAGAAAAAAAAAAAGAAATAATAATCTGTACCAGCATGATTTATTGATAGTACTTGCGTCGAGTTCTCGATATGTTTCTTCCTCCTGTTCCCCTTCTAAATTTCAAGAAGTTATGAGAGCCCTTTCTATTTCCCATCCATCCATCTTCCAAGTAAAAAATGGAAGCTGCTGAAATGTTTTCTCCTCCATTTGAGATCCTGTATAGATCTCACTGAAGAGGTGATGCTGGGAGAGGAGAAGATGAGGAAGAGGAGTGAAGCCCACGGACTGAATGGTCAGCTTTGTGAAACCCAGGGAGGCAGCCAGAGCACAGAGGGCATCAGTGCTCCACAATGCCCCCAGCAATCACCTGGTGCCAGGGGCCTTGTGTCGGCAAAGTTCCCCAAAGAACTTTGTGAGGAAGTAGGTATAGACAATTTGGATATTAGCAGAAAACTTGGAAACTGCAGCTCAGAAGCCTGGCCTTGTCTAGGCACCTCCCATGTCTCCCCCGGCGGTAGTAGTGGTGTGTGTGGTGGTATTGCTGAGGGCAAGGAGGAATGCGCAACAATCAATGAAGAAATCCAGGTGGAGGCAGGGGAGGAGGGTTCAGAGACAGGCTCAATTTTAATTGAAGAAAATGAGTTTGTGGAGTCAGATTCCTATTTGTTACACTGTATGACTCACAAGATGGCTATTGTCCTTGAGTGTATACTCTCACCTGAAAACTGACCAGCCTCAGACTAACACCAACGCTGGAGCATCTGTAACATTTTGTGGCTCTCTGTTTATATCCACCAAGGCCTGCAACTAGATCTCAGGTAAACCACTGACTCTTGCAGTCAGGTGGATACTGCAGGCCCAACTGTGATGAAGGACATTCACATGCTAGGTGTCTAATAGAAACTTGTTGGGTGTTTTTGAAGAACTCTTTGAAATCACCTTATAACTACCACAGCTAAGCACATCTATAATTTTGAAGACATTTATCCACTGTATCCTTTTGTGCCCATTTGCTACTAATAATTACAGTACTTCTCACTTTTTCCCTATATGTCCTTCTATTAAATGCATCCCAACATTTTATAAAGCTCTAGCCTCGAGGTCCCATGGTGATTCTAATGATGCACACGAGAGTAGATTTGTCTCTCTTCTTCCTCTGTACACAGAGGAACACCTGTGCCTTCTCTGAGGGACTAAGGTGCTGCAAATGCCCACACTATGGAGGGAAGGTAGAAGAGTTCCTGAGCTCTGCTTGGCCTCTGTCCAACTTTTAGTGAACCCAGTCCAAAAATAAGCAACCATTGACAACCACAAAATGCCTCGCCCTGCCATCTGCATGGGCCTTGGATCAGAGCCCCTTGAGAATAAGTGGGTGCCTTCATTTCAAGGGCATAAAAAAGGGTCAGGCTATGGCACAGAGAAAACATGGCCAAATACCTAAGAGCAATATAATTCACTTGGTCGTTTGGCCCTGTTAGTCTGGTTTGCAGAGGGAGCTCTGGGTGGAAAGAGGGCTGAGTTAGATGCAGGCACTGAAGACAGCCACATAAAAAATAGGAAGGAGAGAAACAGAGGACAAAGTATTTTCAGTATTTCAAAGTGTGGGTGGAGCTAATGTTTCAGGGAAGGAAAAGCATGCATAACGCAGTATACCATTCCTATTTTTTTAAATGGTTTCTTGTATGAATCATATTCTTCTTAGATGGGGAGGCCTATGGCAGAGTGGCAGGCTTGCTGGACTTGCAGTCAGAAGACCTCATTTACAGCCAACCTCTGTTACTTGATGAGCTCGCTAACTTCCCACATCTTCTCTGGCTCTCTCTGCCTTCTGACTTTTTAATTCCTCCAATCCATTCTCAACATTGCTATCCAATTTGTCTTTTATAAACATGAATTCAGACATGATCAGTCTCTTATACAAAACCTTTTATTCACTCTCCCTTGCAGAGAAGATAAAACCTGATAAAATCCAGCACACAGGAAGCATGGTAGAAAGCATTCTATGACATAGCAACCTCACCTTCATCCTCTCCCTCCTCCACCTGCTCCAGCAGCCTCTTGCCTTTGCTAGGCCTTCCCCCAAGAGAAGCCTATCCATGATCTGATAAGACATTCACATAGGTGACTTCTCCTGGAGAGCACTTCCTCATTAACACCCAGAGAAAAGTTCCTCAAGCAATTTGTGCACCGTCACCCACCCTAGCAAAATCTGCACTGCAACGGTCTCTTTATATGGTGGGCTGCCAGAATTAGTTAATAAAAATAGTGAGAATGATCATAATACCATGCCCATCATCATGTTTGGGAGAGTGGTGGGTCAGCGAAAATAAGGAAGATCCTCAAGTAGATGAATTGACGCAATGGCTCCGACAATGGACTTAAACATAAAAAAGATCGTTTGCCTGGCACTTAAGCATAAAAAAAGATCCTTTGCCTGGGATTTAAAAAAGATCGTTTGCCTGGCACAGTTTCGGGGAGCTACTCGTTCTGTTGTACATAGGGTCACTATGAGTTGGACCCAGCTTGACTCTACCTAACAACAACATTTAAATGTTTTAGTATAAATGGAAGACACTTATACTAAAAAATTACTTGCCATTAACTTGAAATTCAAATTTAACTGAGCATATGTTTACATGGATTTTTCCTATTACACTGGGTCACACAAGAGACTGAGACTTCCTAGTCTCTCTACCCACAAAATGACTGACAGCTTGATAAATCTGTATTTGCTGTACTTTATGGGCACTCGGAGCTTCCAGACTTAATATTAACCTGACATGCAAATAAATAAGCGCTCCTCTTATTTTTCTTTTGCCCCTTTGAAGGAGATCTGTTGAAGGCTGCGGGTCACCCCATGCACAATCTACATGGCAGTTTCCTGACTTTACGGCTCCAACCTCCAGTGGATCCTGGTATACGCTAGAGGGCGCGCTGGACCAATGATCCAACCTCCCAGGTCTCCGGTCCCGTGGCCTTGAAAGAAAGAAGGCGCGTGCTCTGCCGCAGTTCTGCAATATTGCTTGCGACGCTGCCGCAGCGGTGGGCGGAGCCCGCCGCCATCTCGCCAAGTCTCTGCAGTGCGCGGTCGTTCCTGCGGGTGCTTTTCCCTCCCTGCGAAAAGTTCTTTGTTGGGTGGAGAGTTCTGTTTATACACACGTTAGTATTTTCATTCATGGGATCATCAGGCTTTTCCATAGTCGGAATTATCTTTATCTTACATCACCATTGTGATTAGTGGCATCAAAGAACAGCAGCTGTACCTTTTGAAAGCCGCTGCCTTTAAATCAGCATCTATTTTATTACCGGGAGTAACTGAAAGGCGATGAAACAGGGAAGTGAGACATGTTAATCACCTCTTTTAAGTGAACCAGTCACAAAACATTCTTATATAGATGAAAATACTTATGACATAAAGTAGTTCCATTGTATCGCTTTAACTACTGCCATGTGTTAAGACACCGTTGTAACCGGAAATCTGCACACTCGATCTGAAAACAAACGCTCAGAAACTGAACGGTGGGTGGGGCCTCCACGTGACCCCTGCCGTGCACCTCCCTCTTCTAACCAGTGGAGGGCGCCCAGCCAGTCAAACGGAGGAAACTCAAACACAAACAATACGAAAATGCGACGTTTTATTGTAATCAGGAACTTAAATGTATACTCAGCAGCCCTTTTGTTTGGTCAGTATATTTCTTTGATTATCGATTGGTTTGGGAGAAGGGCCTGGCAATCCATTCCCAAGGCAATCCCGAAACAGTCAGCCATTGAAAATCCTACGAGGGTTGCTATGAGTCGGATACCGATTCGACGGCACCTAACAACAACAACAACAACATAGATTGGTTAATTAGAGTGCTGGATTGTCCCCTTTGTTTGTATCTCTCTGTTGTCTCATCTGGATTTCCTAAGTGAAATAAGCATTTTAGACAATCCAAAGCATCTTGCTTCAAAAATCCTAGAAATTCTGTACTAAAGACCTTCAGAGATAATTCAATTACATGTTTAAACGACTCTTCTTCATTGAATATTCCAAAAGCAATAAGCTTATTTTTATTGGCAACATGTCTTTCTTTGTATGCTTGTGTATAACTGGTCTTAGTAATGTTTGATGAAACTATGTAGTTATAGGAATACAATCAAATTGAATGAGCGGGTCAGGAAAGACGCAAACAACACACTGGGCATGCTAAAGAGCAACCTCCTGTCCTACCAGCCTAGAACTATCGGTTGGCTCTGGACATCAGCTAGTATGTATGTTTCATGAAGGAAATGGAGAGTTAGTCTAGACTGATTGGTTAGACTACCAATCAGTTACGTGGAGATGGACGAACAGACCTTCTATTTGGAGTCAGAAAAGTAGTCATCATTTTTGAAAAGAACAATGAAAATACACTAGTCTACCAAATTGCCAAATCCATGTATAAAATAATTAAATCAGTTGCCAACCCAAAATGCTCTCCCATCTAAAGACATTGTTTATTAGGTGCCATTGAGTGGTGCCAATTCATAGTGACCCCTGCATACCACAGAATGAGACACTACCTAATACTGTGCTGTGCCTACGATCTTTTTTTATGTTTGAGCCCATTGTTGTAGTCATCGTGTTTTTTCTCATTTTGAGTGATGTACCACATCAGCAAATGGAGGTCGCAAGGACTTTATTCCATTCTGGTCATTAAATTGGACATTTCTTTGAAGAGGCAGCTCTCCCCTAACCATCTTTTGAATGTCTATCAACCTGGTGGGCTCATTTCCCAGCACTATATTTGACAGTGCTTCTCTCCTATTCATAAGGTTTTCAGTGCGTAATTATTTAGGGAATGGGCTGACGTCCTTCTCCCTAGTCTGTCATAGTCTGGAAGCTCTGTTGAAACCTGTCCATTATGGGTGACCCTGCGATTATCTGAAATACTGGTGGCATAGCTCTCAACATCACAGCAACACACAAGCCCCCAGACAAGCTCACAGACATATGGGGGACCTAAAGACCTAGCAGAACAGAACAAAACTGAGTTCGCTTTTCGACCCAATTAAACTGTCACTTGATGAGGATCCTCCATGAAAGACTCCCCAAAGTGAGCCTCATGTCAAAATTTCAGAGTGTGGAAAGTAACTCTTTAGTCCTGAATGCTGCTGCTGCAATGTCATCTGTGTCCTGGCCAGTCACACAGAACTTCTTACCTGCCCCTCTGGTTCTATGTCCAAACTTAATATATCCATATGCAGTAACCAAGAATTCTAGTTCTTAAATTCAGGTGAACAGGAAATGTCATATACTTTTGTTGTTATTTATTATTAGGTCCCATCAAGTCAGTGTCTGACTCATAGCAACCCTATGTACAACAGGTGAAACAGTATTGTTAGTGCTTCTCTGCTATTCATAGGGTTTTCAATGGCTGATTATTTTTTAAGGAGTGGGTTGCCAGGTCTTTCTCCCAAGCCTACAGCACCTGGTGTTCCCAGGCAGTCTCCCATCCCAGTACTAACCAAGTCTGACCCTGCTTAGCTTCCGAGATCTGACAGGATAAGACACCACAGTAGTATGGCTGCAGGCATCATATACTTTTAGAATCCCTTAAGGCAAGTTACATATAACCCCAGATTGCCCTTCCACTGAACTGATGGGCAATTGGATCAGGGCAATTGGATCATCTCCTCCAATCTGGTTTGGGTCAGGATTCCAGGTTCTTCAGCCCACAGTCCATATTGTCCCAATAACCTATGGTTCCCTTCAGGCCTGAAGATTCTGCTAATTTAGTACCAGTCTTGAGCATGAGAATCACTGGTGTTCTGGAAGGTCCCTCATCTAGGATGGGATCTCCCTGACCAGGGTCCTGCGTAGGGATGTCTTGCCACCTCCTCAGCTACTGCCAAGAAGAGGTAACCAGTACCCACTCTTACAAGACCTCTGATCAGATGTGGGGGGCTGGAGAGATCTTTTCCTCACCACATAACTGCTCCAAAAACATGCCTCTTCCCTCCCACTCTAGGGCAGAATTCACCATAAACAGTAAGAGCTATAAATCCTTTCAAACAGGATCATGCCCCCTCTCTCCAATAGAACCAAGAAGTTGCAGAATCTGAATTTGCAGATCAGCACTGCTTGGGAACAATTTCTGTTCTAATGAGGGAGAGTAATGTTGAAGATTCAAAGCAGCTTCTATCAATAATATTCTGTCTTTTCTGGACAGTTATAAAATGAGGAAGGGAGAAACCGCCCCATTATGGAGGCCATGGGAACTTTAGTTTTGAGACTTCGAAGCATTCCCACATCAGAACATTTCATTTGGTTAACCAGAATTTCCAGTCTGTACATTCCTTCAGTCCCACCTCTAATTAAGCAAATGCATAAAAATTTCAGTACCAGTAGTAAATGCCCCTCCAGTTCAAGAAATATCTACTATGGATGTATACATTTTGTATACTAGCAAAGAAATAACTCAAATTTATGTGATGCAAATACTGGTTTTGAGAAAATGAATATAGAAGCTGGTCAGGAAGTAATCAACAGGAAGCATGAGAGTGGGAGAGAAAGCTGGGACATATAACCTCAGGGAGCGAGAGGGTCATTCCAGGTCATCAAGCCACTTCCATTAGGGAGCTAATTATTTCAAAGACAGTACATGCCATTGTTGGGACTCTCTATAGCAGCACTGCACAGCAAAAGAATCTGAAGTGATGGAAATGCTGTATTTTGTAATATAGAACTAATTTGTGCTACTGAGCACTGAAAATATGGCCAGCATGACTAAGGAACTGAAGTTTTAATTTTATTTAATTTCAATTAATTAAATTTAAGTAGTCATATGTGGCTAGTGGCCTGGAGTTTAGCTCAGTTGGTAGAATGCTGCTCTGTACTCTCTGAGGCCTGGGATTCGATCCCCAGCACCCCAAAAATAGGAGAAGGACCTGGCAACCCACTCCCAAAACAATCCTGAAACAATCAGCCATCAGAAATCCTATGAATGGCAGAAAAGCATTGACATAGTGCTTAGCATGGCACAGTGTCAGGAATTGTTTTGTCCTGTTGTACATAGGGTCACTATGAGTCAAACCTGACTTGACAGAACCTAACAACAACAACATGTGCCTAGTGGCTACCATGTTGGGCGGCATAACTATAGTCTTTTTTCTTTTATAACCTATGATTTATACTTCACCTACTTACATAAATATCCTAAGACTGCTTACAAAAAAAGAAATAAGCACAGCATGAAACAAGAGAATTGGAATTGTTTAAATGATAAAAGCAGTAGTAAAAGAAAAAGAAAGCTCTGTAAAAGAAAGCAAAGAAATAGATGCTCCCTGACATATGGAATAAGTTAGTTACTGTTTTGAAAATTAAACTTATTTCTAAATTGCTGGAAAGTAAGGAGAAAAGGAAAAGTCATGCAGGGGGCAAGTTGAAATTTATAGTTAAGAATTGCTTGGCTGCCCAGCAATCTTCAGTCCTTGGAAATGCTTGCCCTGCCTCTAAAGCCCCCATGTCACCCATCTCATCTACTTGGTATGGCAGAGCCAACCTACCTGATACCCCTCGCCCCAAGCCCAAGCTGGCCAGCCATAGCTTTTTCTTGGAGAATCTGGACTTTGGACACAGAAATGTGATCTCTCCTTGGATGAATGGATGGCATGTGTGAAGCTTGGGGTCTGTGAAACAGAGGGACAGAGGACAGTGGTCTGTAGTGAGGTAGAAGAATATGATGTGGTACAGGTCCTGGGCACAGGCTGGGCATTCACACTTGCTTTCTTATTTACTAGCTGTGTAATGTTTGCCCTCCTCTGTAAAATGGAATAATTTTGGTTCAGGTATCATAGCCTGCAACTGTACCACGGTGGCATCAGATCTCGGAAGCTAAGCAGGGCCTGGTTAGTACTTGAATGGGAGACCACCTGGGAACACCAGGTGCTATAGGCTCCATGCGACATACCTTTCTTAGATGCCCATTTCCATACTCGATTCTGCAAACTTCTTGCCAATTCTGTGAGCTACTCAATGTTTTGCCTGTGAATTGCTTTTTTGCATATAGTAACCTGGAAGGGTTCTCTGATTTGTAACCAAGAACTTTGCCTTTTTCTTGCCTTTGAGTAACTAAGAGAGAAAAAAATAAACACAATTTGGTCCTTGGGCTCTTGTTGCATCTCCAACTAATATTGCTCCAGTGCCCAAGGTAGATAAGTGTCTACCAATTCTTGCACACTTCTGTGGCGCATGAGCTGCCAATTGCTCACATTCGGCCTGATTATCATACCAATGCATAGCATGTGATGGAAAGGGTCCGAAGGACCATGACACATCGCTTCCAAAGCTCCTAGTGTCACATTAGAGGCTGACATCATATTCTGTATAGGGAGAAGTAAGTTGTCTTTAGAATGACTAAATTTATACACAAATCAAATTTTTACCTTCTTTTTAAAATAGAATTTAAAACGGCTGTGCCAGAGCATCTCTAATAATGGTCTTCTCATTTAGATTAATAAATTAGTCTTCTCTATTGATGAAGTAATATGTGATAGTTTCTTCTTTTAATACAAAGTTCCTCCTGGAAACTTTTTGTTCTATAGTCCATCCACTACATGTTCTACTCTGAGTTTTAAGTAGATAAGAGCAAGCATACCCAGGGCCTAGTACTGTTCCCAGAATATAGTAACTAATCAGTGCCTACTGAGTGTTTGCTCTGGACTGACAGCCCTTCCCTGAGCTTGGCAATGGAGAAAAGCGAGCAGAGCTGGTAACTCGAAACATCAACTAGTCACAAAAACGTGAGGTCATTTAGTCTGTTTGTTTTTCATTTTAAGGAAAGCTGACAAATCCTTCTGCTAAGGTATCCGGCAGGAGACAGACTTGAGCTGTGAGTCTGTCCTTGCCCGGCACAGGCTGTGACCCCAACACAATGCTTCACAACTGGGCGTTGACCACTTGTGTCTGCAGGTCTGTGTGGCTCCTCTCTCCACCCATCCAGCTTTGTTCTAAGAACTCTTCCCATGACAAACTTACCTATTCCTGGCCCATATACATTTGGATGATTTGCCGAATCCACAGCCTCCATTTCTGACTTCTCCCCATTCTTTATTTAATCCAAAACAAATAAGGAAGAGAACCATGGTGGACACCACTTGTCATCCATGTAAATAAAATTATACTTCTATTTTTTTCTGCTTCTCATCGGGAAAACAGAGCTAGACAGAGCTTCACCAATTTGGGGTACCAATTTAAAAGATTAGCAAGTCAGTCTTCGAAAAATTCACTTTTTGGTGTGTTGGGTGCTCCCTAGAGAGAGAGGCAGCCATCTTCCAACATGGCAGACTGAGGTGTGCAGGCCAGGGTGGCTGCTGCCCTGGACTGAAGAGCTTCAGATGCGAAGGCGTACTGAGAAGAGGCCACATAGGCAGACACCTGGGTGGCTGGTGTGAAGATGAGAGGAGTCAAGTCACTTTGCGCAGGAAATCCAGGTCAGTGCCTCTCACACTGTAATGCTCGCACCCCTCACTTGGGCACATGATGAGGAAGTGGCTGGGGCCTGCGTTCTAATTTCTACTTGGCTTTCACAGTGTCCATTCTGGTAGTTCTCAGATCCCACCTGAACTGGGAGGTTCAGGATCCAAGATGAACAGCACAGAATGTTGTTTACATAACTGAGGGTTGATAATCTCCCAGAGCAACTTTTGGTATGACATATACATTTGATAAAGGAAATCTAGAGGCTAGGGATCTAGCTCAGGAACAGGGCACTTGCTCAGCAAGTGCAAGGCCCTGGGTTCAATCCCCAGTACCTGGAAGAAGAGAAAGGAAGGAAGGAAGGGAGGGAGGGAAGGAAGAAGGGAGGGAGGAAGGGAACTGATTTGAATGTAGAAAGAAAACTCCTTTTAAACACAAGCATCCCCATTCTCCCAAAGCAGTGGCTCTCAACTTTGGCTGAAATCAGGGTCAGATGGGGAATTTTAAATATCCCAGTGCCCAGTCCCCTTCTCTGACCAATGGCATCATTGTCTCCAGGATGAGACCTCAGGCATCAGGATGTTTTAAAGCACCCTAGGTGATTTGCATGTGCAGCCAGGGTTGAGCCTGGTGGCCTAGAGCAACCATTACCATGAATCATTGGCACTGACTGCCAGCTCCTTCCACTGGCTTACTGTGCTTGCAATGGTGACATCCTCCATTTGCTTGCTGAAGCCGTGATGACTGTGATGACTTGGATTTGGGGGCATCAGTCATCAGCCCATTGGTCATGGAGAATCCATCTCTCTGGGTATCAAGGCTGACCTGTACTCTCAGAGCCAGTCCCGACTCTGCTATCTGCCAAGACAAAGCTTCCAGAGTACATTCTGCATGACATAAATTCCAGAGATGCTAAATGACATGCTTTAAAAAGGGGAAATAAATGCATTATTTTTATTAAAGTAATTTGCATTGAAGTCCACCAGATTTATTTTCTACAGAACTTCTCAAATCTTTTCATGCACCACTGTGCTGGTGCAGGAAGATATTGCAGGCAACATTTTCCAAACAAATTTGACCATGCAAACTTTATTTTTTAGAAACAACAAATCCAGGGGAAAGGCTGAAGAATATACTACTCCAGAGAATAAATTAAGCTTTAAAGTTTTCTGGATGCTTCCTAACATTTTCAATATTGTTATCATGCTTGTGTTTTACTCATTTGACTCATACTTTTATGGGAAACTATCTTATACTCTATGCCATATCAAGACTGGGAGATGTGAATTTAGTGTCTGGTTCATGTGAGACAAGAGAATAACTACAATTAACTGAGGTGTATTGTTAGAAAAACATAAAGTTTAATTTTATTTAAAAAATAAAGGAACATAGCTTTATTTTAAGTCGGGTGTGCAGCCATACCAGTGTGCAGCCATACCAGTGTGATGTCCCATCCCGTCAGATCTCAGAAGCTAAGCAGGATTGGGCCTGGTTAGTACTTGGATGGGCTACCACCTGGGAACACCAGATACTGTAGCTTGGGAGAAGGACCTGGAAACTCACTCCCAAAAACCAATCAGCCATTGAAAACCCTATGAACAGCGGAGAAGCACTAACAATAGTGTCTGCCTGTTGTGCGTAGGGTCGCTATGAATCAGACCCTGACTTGACGGCACCTAACAACAACAACAACAATATAAGCCAGGGAGATCTTTGGGGAAGACATGGCACCCTCCTTGAAGACCTTGAAGAATGAGAAGGATTTAGATATGCAAGCGCATGAAGGAAAGGACATCCACAGTGAAGGGATTGGTATGAGCCAGACCTAAAAGCCTGAATGAGTGGGGTGGGATGCAATACAAGGAGGGCAGAGCATGGGGTGGGAAAACCAGGCTGAACCCATAGTGATGGGACTACTGAGTGGATTCAACTTAAAAATGACCATGTTCATAAGGTGATATTCATTTTTCTCAATGAGGTGATCTTTTAAGAAAAATTTTAGTAGCCAACTTGCTCGTATAACCCCGTGGAGTGTAGAGGAATTAGTCAATGTCATCTTGTAGTAGCTACTAATGTAGGACACATGCTGTCACAGGGCGAGTTCTCTGGAAGCAGATGCTAAGACAGAGTCTGAGGGGCCAAATGTTTACTAGAGGTCAACACCTGTGAAAGGAAAAGAGAGGAAGCAGGATTGCACACAGGAAGATGTTAAATTGTGACGCAGGTCTGACAAAGACTCTGCCAACCCTGCAGGGAGCTCTGGAGCCAGTATCTCCCACGAGAATTCTTTCAGCGAGGCTGATGGGTTGCCCCAAGAAGGAAACCTTGGGCCAGAGCTCCCTGCAGCTGAAGAAGGCACCTCAGTACCAAGACCTAGGGAGCAAGTACTTCCCTAAGGGTGTCTGGACAGCATATCACTGTCTAGTGCATGTGACTGTTTACAGTCATATCTTACACAACATACAATCGCTGCTCTTCTCCATTCCCACAGCTTAAAACTTTATAAAAACTGTTTATAAAAAAGGAGTTTTCATCTCTTCTTATCTGCATGGTCATCCGAGGTGTTAGACATAAGACATATCTTCAACTCATGTGCAAAATTGTTGCCAAATGTTTTATTCCAACTTCATTTGGCCAGTTCCATCCCATTAGATCAGGTTGTTTTTCTTTCTCCCTATACTTGTATGGGCTGGGATTTAGCTCAGTTGGTAGAGGGCTGCTCTGCAGTCTCTGAGGTCCTGAGTTCGATTCCCAGCACCGCAAAAGTGGTAGAAGTATGTGGCAATCCACTGTCCAGGCAATCCCGAAACAATCAGCCATTGAAAACCCTCTGAGGGTCACTATGAGTCAGACACAACTTAATGGCACCTAACAACAACAACATACTTGTACATTCATGTTATCTACAAATTAGGCTCTTATTATATTTTTCTGATCATCTTTAAAAAATAATCACTTTTTAGAATTTTAAAATGAAGTAATTACTAAACCAGAAATAATTACTAAACCACATTAAATGTTCTTTTCTACATTTTTTTTATTTTCACAGGTAACCTCAATTAGCATTCCAAACAGCAAGTATTTTAGTCTAATATGTGTACCCCAACGAGTAGTCTGTTTGAAGTAGTTGAGGGGGTCTGGGGGTATGATTCAGTGGTAGACCACTAGCCTAGCATTAGTGAAGCTGTGGATTCAAACCCCTAGCACTGCCAAAAAGAAGAAGAAGGAGGAGGTGGAGGAGGAGGTGGAAGAGGAGGAGGAGGAGGAGGAGGAGGAGGAGAAGAAGGAGAAGGAGAAGGAGAAGGAGAAGGAGAAGGAGAAGGAGAAGAAGAAGAGGAAGAAGAAGAAGAAGAAGAAGAAGAGGCGGCAGCGGCGGCGGCGGAGGAGGAAGTAGTAGTAGCAGTTGAAGTTGAAGTTGTTAAGAAAACATCCTATTACAGGTGCTCCTTACAACAGGCGCCAAACTTTGTAAAAATGTAAATATAAAGTGACTTTCTCTTAGCTGAGGGATGATATTGGGGAAGAAATATTGACTGATATCTTGGATATAAGTGGCAAATTTGTCCAGCTGACTGGCACTTAGGTCACCAAAGCTTTGAAGAACAAGGAAAGACATCCAGATGGAATGTCATCATGGTTAGTGAGCAGAGAAGTAGGCTAATAGACATCATCTTAGGAAATTCTATATAGCTACAGAAAATTTTAAGACACATTTAGGGAAATATTTTGGAACAAGAAAGTCATGTAACTGGTTTGTTGTTGTTGTGTTTGTTTGTTTGTTTTTCAGTACTTGGGGGCTGAACCCAGGACCTCACACATACTTTTCTGCCACTGAGCTGTGCCCCCAGATCCCTTTCTAAAATTTCTTGTCTTGAGACCAGGGTTTCACTAAGCTACTCAGGCTGCCTCTGGCCTCAAACTCATGATCCTCTTGCCTCTGCCTCCTGACTTGCTGGGATTACAGACGTGCACCACAGCCCCTGGCTCATGTAACTGTTAAAATCGGATACTATTGTATGTTGAAATATAAGGGTGGCACAGGAAAGGAAGAGGAAGAATTTAATGGAAAAGTATTTCTAAAAAAAAAAAAAATTAACAACCGTGGAGCTATCCTGGGTGATAAGACAGAAAGTATAAAACATGACTTTAAGGACCTGAAAAGGAAATTTAAATATATAATCAATGTACCCTTGAGGAATGTTTTCACAACTATGAATTAACTCTAACCATAACTATAAGTTTCTAGTTGACAGGTTTCTTGATGATGTTTTAGGTCACCTGTGCAAAAGCCACCACAGGACACAATGCCTACCACCATGCCCACACACCTGCCCCAACAATGGCTTTTTGTCAAAAACCAAAATCAGATTTTTTTTCCCTACTGTTAGCACTGACCACACAATGTAACATAAACAATACTTCCCTGCAGGAGTCTAAACTGTACGACAGCCTGTGCATTTGCAAGGGCTGTAGAATTATCACATGCTCCTCTCCTTGCATTGTTACTACCCTCCTGGCCCAAGTCACTGTCCTGGATCTTGCAACCATGATAAGAAGAGTTCTTACTTGGGAGCCTCCAGGATGGCACCTGTTTATGACTCTGCTTTTCTCATTTAGCATGTGGTAGATATTTCATTGCCTGCAGCCATACCACTGTGTCCAAGCCTGTCAGATCTCAGAAACTAAGCAGAGTTGAGCCTGGTTAGTGCTTGGATGGGGGACTACCTGGGAACACCAGGTGATGTAGGTTTGGGAGAAGGACCCAGCAACCCACTCTTAAAAAACAATCAGCCACTGAAAATCCTAGGAATCGCAGAGAAGCACTAACAATACTGTTTCACCTGTTTTACGTAGGGTTGTTATGAGTCAGACACTGACTCAACAGCACCTAAGAACAACAACAACAACAGATGTTCCATGGGCTGGCGTTTAGTTCCATTGGTACAATCCTACTCCACACTCTCTGGGGACCTGAATTTGATCCCCAGCGCCGCAAAAACGGTAGAAGGACGTGGCGATCCATTCCCAAAGCAATGCCAAAACAATCAGCCGTTGAAACCCAATGAGGGTTACCAGGAGTCTGAACCAACTAAACAATACCTAACAACAGATGTTCCATAGGAATGTAGGTCTTGATTGGGTGGTTGGTTGGGTGCTTGATTGAGATTGGATATAGAAATTCAAGTGGTCTTCTAAGTACCTCCTGGTGCTTCTATGACTTTAATGTGCACGTGAACTACTTGGAGGAGCTTGTTAAAATGCAGAAGCTAGGGCTGGGGTTTAGTTCAACAATAGAGCACTTGCCCAGCATTTCAGAGACCCGGAGTTGGACCTGGGGAACCACAAAAAGAAATAAGAAAAAGACTGAGTTGGAACCTTAGAGTGTGCATTCCTAATAAGCACCCACAAAGCTCATACTTCAGATTGAAAGACCACATCCACGTAGGTCTTCCTACAAAGGGAAGCTATGAGCCACGGGGAACTGACCTTGCCAGGGAGCATGTGTGCACACATGGTAAATCAGTGAGCTGTTCATGATGGATTCAGAAAAGCCAAGAAGCTACAGGTGACAGGGACGTCACAGTAGATAGACATAATCTCAGCCTCACGTAAAAAACTCTATGGCCAGGGTGTGGATGCTATGTTGACAGCGAAATTACAGGAGCCAGGGAAGCTGGCAAAGCAACTGTCAGTCAGCTGCCTCTCAGAGGAGGGTGTGGAGGAGGGGCAGCAATTTTGGCAAGAATGAGGACTATTTTCTTATGAAGAACTCCCTAATTATGCAGTTAGAGAACTGTGTGTGGCGCATTCCGGAGCCTACACTGCTCTCATAAGGATTCCACTGTTAATTTTAAAAAGAGAAGTAGCAATGCAACTTTCTCAACTCCCACGCCATTCACACATTGAATTTGTGTGCCAACTCAAAGCATACCCACTGGAAATGAAAACAGAGTCATCGCCAACCCTTAAAACTGAAGCTTGTCGAGCCGCAGATTTACAGGAGAAGGACTTTGTTTTCTTTCTCTCCTTTCAAAACAATTTTTCTCTCTGCCATTTCAAAATTTTACATCAGATGTATGTTTTTGAAACTAAAAATGCCAGATTCCTAGCAGCCTAACATAGGGCCCATCTCATAGAAGGTCCTCTCTCAATGTTTGATTATCATGTGAGTGGTCTTGTGCGTATTTACAGAGTGTCCGTGAGGAATGCCCTGAGGAACAGGCCCAGATCTAGATTCTGCCCAACCAAGTTGGTCAGATGAGTTGCTCCCTTTGGAAATATAAGCAGGCAGCATAGATGGCATGGCTAGGTCAGAGGATGTTATTGGAACAAATGGAGATTGTGTGGTGATGAAACAGCAAATCTGGCCCCTAATCACTGGCCACTCCAGCCAGCTTTGTCCTGGTGGAGTATCAAACTATACGGCAAGGCTCTTGACTGGCACTCTTAGGAAGAAAATATGTATCACACTCAAAATACACACACCCTGAAACAGGAGCTTCACAAAGTCATAACTATATTGTCACCCCTGTTTCTGAATGATGGTCTCTTCAACATCATTCAGATAGTTCTCTAAACTACAATTTTTCAAGTTTTCTTTAACCAGTAAAAAGAAAAAGCAAAAACAAATAATCATGGCAGTGTTTCTCTGACTTAGCAATATCTTAAGGTATTATTTTAACAATACCATTCTCCTTTGCCATCCTCATTCAATGTGTTGTTCCTGTTGTTCTTTTCTTTACCAATAAACTTTATTCTTCTCTTTTAAAACATGGGGAAGCAATTAATGATAGTTGCATAGATAGTTGCATAGACTGATTTCCAACTCTGTGTAACCACGGGCAAGATACTTAGCCTCTCCGTGTCTGAGTTTCCTCATCTGTAAAAGGATGATAATAATAAGGCTACCTCATAGGATGGTTCTGAGGATTTGGTGTGTTAATACAGATAAAGCTTTAGAATATTTCTGAGCACAGAAAAAGGACCTGCTACCACAAGAGTTCTTACTGCTCAAATCCTGTTCTCTGGGAAGAGGCGCCACTGTGAATAGTCTCAGCTTAATCCCCTAAAACATGCATTGATCCTAGGCAGCATCCTGTCACATCTGCTATCAGTCATGCTACATGCCACCTGCATTTTTCTGACTACTTGTTGTTGATGTTGATAACGTGTTGTCAAGTTGGGTCCAACTTATAGAGACCCAACGTACAACAGAATGAAACACTACCTGCTTCTGGACAGGGCACATGATGTTTTTTATGTTTAAGCCCACTGTTGCAGGCACTGTGTCAATCCTTCTAGTTGAGGGTCTTCCTTTTTTTCATTGACCTGCCACTCTCCCAAACATTATGTCCTTCTTCAGGGATTGGTCCCTCCTGACAACATATCCAAAATACATAAGATGCAATCTAGCCATCCTTGCTTCCAAGGAGCACTCTGGTTGCACTTCTTCTAAGATAGATCTGTTGGTTCTCTTGGCAGCCCATGATATATTCAATATTCAGTTATGGTGTCTACAGGACCATAATTCAAAAGCATCAATTCTTCTCAGGCCTCCTTTGTTCAATGTCCAGCTTTCACAAGCATATGACAAGCGACTAAAAATACCATGGCATGAATCAGGTGCACCTTCATCTTTAATGTGACATCTTTACTTTTCAGGACTTTAACAAGGTCTTTTGCAACATTTTTCCCCCAAAGCAATGCATCTTCAATTTCTTAATGTCTGCTTCCATGGATGTTGATTGTAGAACCAAGTAAAGCAAAATCTTGGACCACCTCAGTTTTTGCTCCATTTATTGTGAAGTTGTATACAGACCCAGTTGTAAGGATTTTTGTTTTGTTGATATTAAGATGCAATCTATACTGCAGGCTGTGTTCTCAGATCTTCATTAGTAAATGTTTCAAATTCTTTTCACTTTCAGCAAGCAGAGTTGTGTCATCGGCATAATGCAGGTTGTTGATGAGTCTTCCTCCAATTATGATGCTGTGCTCTTCTTCATAAAGTCCAGCTTCTCAGATTATTTGCTCAGCATAGAGATTGAAGATGTACAGTGAAAGGATACAACCCTGGTACACACCTTTCTTGACTTTAAACCAGGTAGTGTTTCCTTGTTCTGTTCAAATGACTGCCTCCTGGTCCACATCCTTGTGAGTATAATTAAGCACTCTGGTATTCCCATTCTTTGCAATATTTATCCATTATTTGTTATGATCCACACTGTCAAATGCCTTTGCACAGTCAATAAAACATATACATCTTTCTGGTATTCTCTGCTTTTGGCTATTATCCATCTGACATCAGCACTGATGTCTCTGGTTTGACACCTTCTTCTGCATCCAGCTTGATCTTCTGGCAGTTTTCTGTACATATACAGCTGCAGTCTCTTCTGAATAAACTTTAGCAAAATTTTCCTTGTGTGTAATATTAATTATATCATTCAATAATTTCCACATTTGATTGGATCCCCTTTCTTGGGGATAGGAACAAATATGGATCTTGTCTAGTCTGTTAGCCAGGTAGCTGTTTTCCAAATCTCTAGGCATAAAGTGAGCACCTCCAATGCTGCATCTGTTTGTTGAAATATCTCAATTACTATTCAGTCAATTCCTGGAGCCTTGTGTTTTGCCACTTCCCTCAAGGCCACTTCCTCTTATTCCTTCAGTACCATTGGTCCCTTAGCATATTCAGCCTCTTGAAATGGTTGGTCATCCAACAATTCTTTCTGGTATAATGACTTTGTGTATTCCTTCTATCTTATTTTAATGTTTCCTGCATCATTTAATATTCTCCCTGTAGAATCTTTCTCTGTTGCCACTTGAGGCTGAATTTTTACTTCAATTCCTTAAGCATGAAAAAAAGTGCTGTTCCTTTTTGGTTTTCTATCTCCAGCTCTTTGTAAAGGTCATTATATTTGATTTTTGTCCTCTTGAGCTGTCCTTTGAAATCTTCTGTTTAGTTCTTTAACTTTATCATGTCTTCCTTTTATTTTGGATGCTCAACATTTAAGCAAGTTTCAGAGTCTCTTTTGACATATAACTTGGTCTTTTCTTTTTCTCCTGTCTTTTTAATAATCTTTTGCTTTCCTCATAAATGGTGTCTTTGATGTCATGCCACAACTCCTCTGCTCTTTGATCATTAGTGTCTAATGCATCAAACCTGTTCTTGAGGGGACCTATGAACTCAGGTAGGATATATTTAAGGTCACACTTTGGCTCTCATACCCATTTTCTAATTTTCTTCAGTTTCAGTTTGAACCTATATGAGCAGTTGATGGTCTGATCCACAATAAGCATCTGCTCTTGTTCTGACTTTTGATATTGAGCTTTTCCATTGTCTCTTTCCACAAGTATAGTCAATTTGTCTCCTGTATGTTCTATCTGGTGAACTCCTGTGTATAGTCACTGTTTATGTTGGTGAAAAAATATATTTGCAATGAAAAGGTCATTGGTCTGACAAAATTCTATCATGTAGTCTCCAGCATCATTTCTGTCACCAATGCCATATTTTCCAACTACTGAGCCTTCTTCTTTGTTTCCAACTTTTGCATTCCAATCACCAGTAATTATCAGTATACCCTGATTGCATGTTCAATCTATTTCAGAGTGCAGATGTTGGTAAAAATATTTCCCATGTTCATTTGTAACCTTAGTCTTATTAACTGGCCTTCCTTATAGCTGTATGGATATTATTCTATCACTGACAGCATTGTACTTCAGGACAGATTGTGAGTTATTTTTTTTGTTTGTTTTTGTTTTTGTTTTGTTTTGTTTTTGATGATGAATGCAACCCCATTTCTCTTTAGTCTGTCAATGCTGGCATAGTAGCCTATATGATCACCTGATTTCAAATGGTTCATGTCAGTCCATTTTAGCTCACTGATGCCTAGAATGCCAATGTTTATACACTCTATTTTCCTTTTGATGATTTCTAATTTTCCTAGATTCATACTTTGGACATTCCATGTTCCAATTATTAGTAGATGTTACAATTGTTCCTCCTCATTCTGACCACTAGAATTACCATTTTAAGTTTATAACCTTCTCTTTTTAACATTTCCAAAATGGGTTATTTAACAAATGATTTCAGAAGATAGTAAATTTATTTAAGATGTAACTTGGTCACAAGTGGTCATTATAAATATTATGAATTTTTATCTTAGGTCATACTACAGTGATACCTCTCAGGCCCATGATCAGTTCCTTAAGTGACACTTGCACTTTCCATTTTGCTCCAAAATGTAGAAGTAGAAGCCTATAGAAGCATATTTGTTAGAAGAATGCATAAAATCCTGAGACCATGTTGTTGTCGTTAGGTGCCGTTGAATCGGTATCCAACTCATAGCGACCCTCATATGGTTTTCAATGGCTGACTGTTTCGGGATTGCCTTGGGAGTGGATTGTCAGGTCCTTCTCCCATTTTTGCGATGCTGGGAATTGAACTCGGGACCTCAGAGACTGCAGCGCAGCGCTCTACCAACTGAGCTAAATCCCAGCCCCTGAGACTATGTAAATGATGTTAATGAATTCTTAATGAGTAAAGTACATGCACTCTGATACATGTGTCTGGGGATATTTTTTTCTGGCTGCTCTGGGGACACTGCTGTTCAACAAGATTCCAGATAATTGTCATTATCCAAAAAAGGCATCTCAATAAGTGAAGCATTATTATACCCTGTTCTCAGTGTGCAGTGACTCTTTCCATCTTATTCTAAGCAGAGTGCAGACACTATATTTTCTCATTTCATTCATTCATTCTTCCAACAAATATTTACCAAGCCCTGATGTGCCAGGCATTATGCCAAGTATTGGATATAATACTGAGCACTTACACATGAGATCTTATAATCATCAAAGTACTTTGAGTAAAATATCTCATTTATTCCCCTAAACTACTCTGTGAAGTGGGTTATCTCATTCCCATTTTATAGACAAAAGAAAAGAGATAATGCAAAAGAAAAGTAAAGGGAACAGAAAGGGAACAGAACTAATTCACCAAAAGTCCTGAGAATTCCATCCATGTGGGTGTTTTTAGAAGGATAGCACGCCCAAAGGATGCAGACACTGTTCTATGAACTGTCTGGGGTTTGCCCAGCTTGGCAATATGTGCGCTGGGGTCTAGCTCAGTTGGCAGAGTGATGCTCTGCCCTTTCTGAGGCCCTGGGTTCAATCCCCAGCACTGCAAAATTGGGGGAAGAATGTGGCAGTCCACTTCCAAAACAATACTGAAACAATCAGCCATTAAAAACCCTATGAATTGCAGAAAAGCAATGACATAGAGCCACTCATAGCACAGTGTCGGAGAGTGATTTGTTCTGTTGTACATGGGTTGCTATGAGTGGGACCCAACTCCACAGCACCTAACAACAACAGACATGTGTACAGAAAGTCACTTGATAAATACTTTGGAGAGAGACCATTCTGATGTTGGTAAGATTTCAGGTCTGCTCTGGGAAAGACAGAAAGGATGATAATGAATTCCAGGAACCAGAAGAAAGGAGATTAAGAGACACTGAGACAAGCAAGTCAAAGGAAAGTAATGAGGTTTATTTCAGTCTTGGGGAAAGGACAGGCAGACAGAAAGGATGGGTGAGGTTAGAACTGGAGGCCACAGCATGCAGACAGCAGAGACTTAACAGCCAACGACAGTTTCCAGGATGTTATGAATTGGCCTTGAGAAAAAGGAAACACACTTATTCCTGTTTCACTAACAACTTCCAGCCAGCAAAATGGTTCCAGATTTCTGGCAGCATTTAAAATCAGCTTTAGTCCCAAATTCAAAGCAGAAACTGCCCTAGATTCTTCTGTTTCTCAAAATGTCTCCTTTCTGCTGCACCAGGTGACTCAAAATACTCCTTGTCAACGATCTCCTGGATGCTCAAAGATGGTGGCTTCACAAATCCATCAATGAGCCAGACATTTATGGGAGACCTGCTGTTTACAAACCGTGGTGAAGGGTGGAGTGATGAGGAGGAAGAGTGACATTACAGGCTAGAGGTGGGGCTGACAGCAAACCCTATACGCTGGGGGATAGCAGCACATTTTATATCCATTCCTGCATGGTACCCAGGAAAAGCAAGTTCTGAGTGGGAAGTAAGGTTAGATAGGTGCACGTCAGGCAATATCACACACACACACACACACACACACACACAACACTGGAAGAAAGAGATTAAGTCAGAACCTTTAATTAAAGTCTCATAGCATAGTAGGTGCCAAGAAAACTATCTGTTGAATCCATGCATGACTTAAAATGTGCATATTGACCGAAACCCAGGACACAGTCTTCTCTAAATCACTGGGTCTTAGGTGTCATATTGTGTCAAAACACCATTACAGTATTCCCATCTGTGTAGAATTATTCTGAGATAATGGATGGATAGAGGGCTAAGCCCTGCATGGAGCAGTGATGTTTGCACCCACCGAATCTGATCGCTTAGACACAGAAGTTGGAAGACGACAGTGTGTGTGGGCCCCCATCCTCACTGCTTAATAACAGGGAGAGGGTAAGTGGAAGAGAAGCCACTGCTGTGGTTAAATTCTCCTCCTGCTCCTGAAAGCTCCCAGGGAGAGAACAGCTACAGAGAACACGGAGACCTAGAGAGCAGGTTCACCCATGAGCCTGCAGCGTCTCTGCCAAACAGGCCTCTTCTGTAAAAGGAAACTCACACTGACTCTTAAATATCTTGATTCTTTGTGACTTTCAAATTCTAAAAGGCTTTCCAGTACATCTTATTGATCTCAATGTTGTCTGAGATCTAGATGTACAGCTTTGTATAGTGAGATTAAGTTAGCTGGTTCCTGGACTTTAAACAGTAAAGTCTTTCAGATGAAGAATGTACTGGTCTGTGTAAGACGGTACTAAGCAAAAAAAAAAAAAAAAAAAGTCTTCAACAGAGGAAATCCCTTCAGAAACTCTCCTGGATAGAACAGTGGGCATCTTGTATCTCTCTACTTTTAAACTCCTCCTGCCTTCTACCTGTACACAGGCCAAAACACAACTTTCTGATCCTTAGACTAGTCCTAAAGCACCTGCTCACTGTCAACAAGTCCAACCTTGACAATTTGAGCATAACAAAAAGAAAAACCTACTGAGGTCAAGGTTATTGTCTTAATGAACAAGTAGTCTGTGAAAAGTACCAGCAGGGGGAGTTGTCCAAAAGGTACATGGAGAATCAGGCAGCCTGCACACAACCAGTAGAATAATTCTTGCCCAAGATATGGAGCAATTAGAACCATCACGAAGCATACCCCCAAAAGGAATTAAAAAACGCTGCAAATGAGCATTTAGATTAGCATCCATGTTTTTCAGTGTGATAATTTTATTTTTTATGTTTATCAAAAATGTTTGTAGACTTCAGTATGGAAGTTGTATCTTAATGCTTGTTAGTTGAAAAGACATACAATGATAAAACCATACAACAAACTCAATAATAAAAAAGAATAATTCTTGCCCTTGCCATACAACTCTTATATTTTTTTCCATTAAATTTGTCTTAACTGCTCCTAATCTCAGAGAAAGGCATTTCTTCAACAGTCCTTCCCTTCCCTTGGTGTGAGATTCAGGCAGTAAAAGGCTGGACCTTTCACAAAGGTCCCACACTTTTGTTCTTTCTTTGTACCATTTAACTGGTTAGATAAGCATGTAGCTTCTTTAGATTCCACACTTCTTAATTGTATTGGTTTGTTTTGCATTTTATTTGGCCAATTAAAGGAAGGAGTGACCAGTGAACACGTTTAGATATACTAGCTGAGGTCAAACTCAAAGTCATTACTTTGTCTTAAGTTTCATTGGCAAGGTAAGTTTCATTCACCTAGGTAGGTATCCCAAAGGCCAGCAACCTCACCAGGCCACACTCTCTAGAAAGAGTTCTCAAGGCTGTGTGAACTGGAGGAGGAACTGAGGGAAAAAAACAAAGAAGAAGCAAAACCAAACAGAAGCCAGGTTCTCCTGATTTTACCTCTTGGAGGGCAGTAATCACCTTTTACTTAGGAATTCACTGCCCAGATGTGGATGCCAAAAGCTCCCACCAGAAAGGAGGCAGTCCTCTGACCTTTGCACTAGTAACTAAAAGCTATATCTTGCCCAACAACTGTGTCTTTTTGCTAGGGATACTCACTCTGTGTATCAAATATTAAGATGAGAGGTCTTGTTTAAAGATCATTTTGAATCTGACATTTTGTCTATGAATGCCATTTATAGAATGTGCTGTCTTCTATATTTTGGAATGACAACCTCAGCTCATCTGATTTCCAAACCAAAGCAACAATACGTCTCCTACTCAGGAGGCATTTACAGAATATTATCATGGGTAATCTTTTATCACTTTAGACTTTGGTAGAATCAAATGCCTTTGCAAGTGCTTGGCCACAAGTACTCATGCACAACAGGATGTGGTTAGGCAGTCAGAACTCAGAGATCTTGGTAGCCCTATAGGGCAAGATAGAAAAGGGTGTCTGAAAATCCCCACCAAAAACATGCAAGGTGTATTGACCATGTTTGAACATGCAGTTTAATTCACCTTAAATTTATTTAATGCCTACTATGTGCAAGATATTGTGCTTAGTACTGTGGGGGAGGGGGCTTATAAAAAATTATCAAGATACAGTCCCTGCTTGCAATGAAGGTGTAATATGCTACAAGCTCAGACTGAAATAAACCTTGTTTAAGCTCCATTTTGGAAGGATTTTGGCTTCTCACTCTAGCCACTGAACAGATTTGAATTATTAGGTGGAGTCAAATCCTTCCAGACAGTCATCTAAAATGACACCTGGAAGGATGGTTAAACATTCATTAGGAGAAGATTGAATGGACACACCAGAAAGATCTAGATGCTTCTTACCACACAGCTCATGTAGAAATCTCTAAGTGCACTATAGATGGCATGTACAAATTGGGTTTTGAGAGAAAATTCCACCTCCTTGTTCTTTGGGAACCAGTGAAAAACAGCTGAAGATCCACTGGTCTGGATTCTGAGGTGCTCTGTTTTCTCTCCTGGCCTCATAAAGTGCTGTTTCTGCCTCTTGGCTGGCTGAGAGGTTCTTTCTTTCCCTCTTATTTGGGGACAGTGTCTCTTACCAATGAGAACTTTCCTCTGAGAGTGTGTCCTCTGCACCACAGGAACTCTAAGCTATCTGTGCCTTTAGTAAAGTGATAGGAGGGAAGAGTTTGAGGGAAAGAGCCATTTCTGGGGGTTGGAGACCGATGAAGGTATATCTTGCCTTAAAGAGAGACAGGCTTTGGATTCTCCTCATGTAAACCATTAAACATCTGTGGCTGTTCTCATCTTGGCCTTTGATACCAACCATCATGAAGGCAGAGGTAAGAGAGGCAGCATGTAAGAGGTAGGAGAGGCATCACACAGAAAATCACATTAGAAGGGGCACAGGAAAGTGGCCATCTTGATTTTACCTCACTCCACCTCTTTCGGGCTAGGATTTGGCTCAGTTGGTAGAGCGCTGCACTGCAGTCTCTGAGGTCCCGAGTTCAATTCCCAGCACCGCAAAAATGGAGAAGGACCTGGCAATCCACTCCCAAGGCAATCCTGAAACAGTCAGCCACTGAAAACTGTATGAGGGTCGCTATGAGTCGGATACCGACTCGACAGCACCTAACAACAACAACCACCACCACCTCTTTCAGTTCTCAGTAGGAAAGTGGATTAAATGTCACACAATGTATCTACAATACTACTTCTTTTAAGATGTGAAACTATGGTGAGACCTTTTCATGAGTTGTTATTGGTGCTCATCAGTAGTAAAAGTTGGTTCTTTGCCGCCACCTTCCTTGGAGGTCCTTGATCTTGGACCTCCATAGCCTGCTTCCCCTGCCAGATGTGCATCTATCACACTCTGTCGTCATTACCCATTCACTACAAAACTGTGAGCTTTGAGAAATCAAGCTTTATGTCTGACACAGCCATGGGTTATTCCTGTTTCTAGCACATTGCCAGGCACAACAGAAGGGCTTGATCATTATCTACTGATTCAAAATGCAAAACTAAGCTATTAGCTTTCCAGTCAATCCCAGGGAAAGGGAGTCATGCTCACCCACTTCTATCATTTACCCCATAGTATCCAAATGTAAATCTTAAAATCCCAGAGGAAGATCATCAAAACTGTCAGAAATGCAATTGAACAGTATACACAACTCATTATAAAAATTGTGAAACATCTGCCACCATTCTATTATTCTGTGGTATTTCCTTTTCATGAGGGTATAAAATGAAAGTAAGCAAATACCCTGAGCACGCTGTAATGAAAATATCTATACCTACCACAGCAGAGCACTTAATACCCCATCCTGCTCTTCACACCTCCCCCCCCCCATTTTTACTGTACTCTGATTGTGCCTAGGACATAACACAATGTCTTGTCAATGGGACAGAGCTATGTTCAAGTTGGCTCAGTACCTTATGGTGTCTGATGTGTGGAGTCACATCCACCCAAATTTCATGTGTTGAAGTCCTAACTTCCAGCACCTCAGAATATGACCTTATTTGGAAACAGGGCCACTACAGATGTCATTAGTTAAGATGAGGTCACACTATAGCAGTGTAGGTCCTTCCCTAGTTTATTGTGATTGGTGTCCTTATTAAGGGTAAATTTGAACACAGAGATGTGCACACGCAGAGAACCCCTGTGAAGACTGGAGTTATGCTGGCACAAGCCCAGAAATTACTAGAAGCTAAAGAGAGGGCTGGAAGCGATTTTTCCCCAGTATCTTCAGAGGAAGCATAACTCTGCTGACACCCTGATTGCTGGCTTCTGGTCTCCAGAAATCTGAGACAAGAAATTTTGGGTGTTTTAAGTCTCCCAATTTGTGGTACTTTAAGGCAGCCCTGACAAACTGGAAGAGTAACCTTTAGCAAATTAATCTTTTTATACATCTGTTTCATTTTTGAAAAATGTGATTTGTAAGGACCCGTTCCTCACAGAGCACTCATAAGAGTTAGATTAGTTAAGACTTAGACAGTGTGAATGGTACCAAGCACAGACCAGTGGGATCATATAATGATCAAAATTCTCTCCTACTCCATGTTGTAGTGACAGAGACAGGGATCACAAATTCTGACATAATAAATCCTAATTTACAAAGTGTTTTTGTGTTGGAACATTTCATAACTGAGCTTCAGTGCAGAGCCAGGATGCACAAAGGGACTCCAGAGGTCAGTGAAAGGTCATGAGGGTAGGGTGGTTGTGATGCTTTTACTCATGACCTACTCTTTAGCAACTGCTAAATGTTGTTAATGGGAGAAGGGCCTGGCAATCCACTCCCAAGGCAAACCCAAAGCACTCAGCCATTGAAAACCCTATGAGGGTCTCTATGAGTCGGATACTGACTTGACGGCACCTAACAACAACAACAAATGTTGTTAAATAAAAATTACAGGAAGCCATTGTTTTGGACTAAGCTCTGCACTGACCTCCAACAGACCAGGCAAAACATCAAAATGGAGTCACTCATGCTAAAGTTCCATGTCACCAATCTGAAACTAAATTACTCATCTGAACTTCCAAGAAATCAGGATTAGAGAAATAATGGCCAAATTTCCAAAACAGAATAATTTCAACTGGCACAATAATGATATTCTCTCTGTGTTAATCCTTACACAAAAAAGGTAACCTGAAGTAATCTGATGTTAATTAATGTTATTTTCCTGTTGTTCTATCTCCCCATCTCTACTTTACAGTGAAAGTAACTTTGAAATGACCAATATGCTTCCTTTTTTACTTATACTTGCTTCAGCCCATCTCTATCTATAAAACTAACTTCTGCTCAGCCTCTCAGAACATTCATTCTATTTCATGGAATAAAGTATTGCCCAAGTCTAGAATTGAAAATAAAGACAATTAAGATCTTCAAACCAAATTGTTATGATTTTGTTCTTTGACAACTTTCATTGACAGATGAATGGATAAAGAAAATGTGGTTTATACATACCATAGAATATTGTTCAAATTTTACCAACAAGGAAATCACTGGGCATGGTGGCACAATCCTGTAATCCCAGCACTTGGGAAGCTAAGGAAGGAGGATCATGAGTTTGAGGCCAGCATGGGCTACATAGTGAGTTCCAAACCAGCCTATCGTACATTGTGAAACCCTATTAATAAAAGGAGGGGATAAATCCTGCCATTTGTGACAACACGGATGGAACTGAAGGACATTATGCTTAGTAAAAAAGCCAGACACAGAAAGATAAATACTGCATTATCTCATTTAGATGTAGAATGTGAAATAGTCAAACACACAGAAAAATAGAATGATAGTTGCCTATTGGGAGTGACTATATTAGTCATCTGTCATCACTGTAGCAGAAAAACCAACCGAAACCCAACTTTTGGAGAAAAGTGGTTTATTGAGGGCTCACTGTTAGTAGGGTGACAGGTCAGGAGTGGCAGCATTGGGAAGCAGGGCCCAAGTCAGACAACCTTCATCTTCATGAGCCTGAAGCACTGGTTCAGGATAAAAAACTCCAAAGGCCCTCCCCTAGTGATTCACTTCCACTAAACTAGATCTGCCTCCCAAAATTCCACAACCTCCTAGGACAGCAGCACCAGCCAGGGAACCAACATTATAGCACATGACCTTTGGGGGACACTTTATATTCAAACCACGACAGTGGGAGAAATAAGGAGGCATTAATCAAAGGGTATAAAGTTTCAGTTATGCAAAATAAATAAGATTTGGAGATCTGTGCAATGCACAGCCTATGGAACATAAAGCCTATTATTATCAATACTGTATTACATACATTACTGGGCTGAGGATGTAATTCAGTGGTAGAAGCTTTTGTTTACCATTTGCAAGGCCCTGGGTTCAATCCCTAGCACTGGAAAAAAAAAAAAACATTGTTAAAAGATTAGATCTTTGTAAAGTGCTCTTACCACAGAAGGAAAACAACAATAAGAGCAAGAATGAAGTGGAGGGGGTATTGAAGGTGATGGATAAATTTAGGGCATCGACAGAAGAGATGGTTTGATGGTTTTGTGGGTATATATACTCATATCCAAATATATCATGTTATATATATTTAGTACCTACAGTATTTTGCATGCCAATCATACCTCAAAAAAGCAGCTTAGAAAGGAAAAGAAAAAAGAAAGATACATGAAGAAAACTGGGCCTAAGACTTTCTAATGTTCAAAGGCCTGAGAGAAATCAGCAAAAATAAAACAAAATAAAATAAAAATAAAGCTGAGATGGAGAGCCGGGAGGAAACCTAGTAGGCTTCTAAAACCCAAGGAAGACATGTTTCTGAAACAGCAGAATGATCTACTATGTCAAATGCTAATGGCAGGTGTGATGGCTAACCTTGTCTGTCAATTTGATTGGATTGAGAAGCAGCTAGGAGATTAGTAAAGCACACCTCTGGGTATGTCTGGGAGGGAATTTCCAGATGGGATTAATTAAAAGGTGGGAAATCCTGCCCTGAATATGAGCTGCACCATCCCATAGGCTGGGGGCCCAGAGGGAATAAAAGGGGAGAAAGTAGAAAACTCGCTTGCACATCTATTCTCTGTCACTGCTTCCTGACCGCCATGGTGTGAGCCACTTTGTTAGCCATGCCCCTCTGGCCATGATGAACTTAAACCCCTGAAACTGTGAGCCAAATATATCTTCCCTCCTATAAGTTATTATGTCAGGGATTCTGTCACAGTCATGAAAAACTGACTAATCCAGTGGGTCAAATAGAAGGAAAGCTCAGAGGACTAGTTTAGAAACATGGAGGTTACTGTTGATCCTGAACACAGCATTGTGAATCCAGAAGTAGGGGCAAAAGTGTGACTACAGAGGCTCTTGGGAAATCATGGGACACAGTCAGCAGACAGCTTTTCAAGGTATGTTGCCCAAGACAATACCATTAGGAAGAATCCCTTTACCAGTCCCAACTTTCAGAACAGCACTGGCATTGGTTGCGCTGGAATTCTGGAACCAGCAGAGAGAAATGGATGCAAAGTTTTTCCAATTTGGTTGTTTTATCTGAAGCCTGTCTGGTGAATCCTCACAACTGTTAAGTCTCTCTACATTCTGAAAGCTCCCAATGAAAGGTTTGTCTCTGAAGGTTGATGCCTTAACCACTATGGTAGGGTGTACCACCACACCACACACACACACACACACACACACACACACACACAGAAGCCTTGGCCTTTAGGGATGTGCTGCACAGGCCCCTCCCAGACACTGCAATGTCTTTAAATAACAAGGTTTCTGAGCTGGTGGGAGTCAATGCACTTTTATATACGTACGCAGGAGATATAGAGCTAATTAACCTGCAAGTGGGCAAGTTTCCAGCTTTGCCAGGGAAGTTTATTTATCCCTAGTGTAACTCAGTGCAATGACTGCAGTCTCTGAGTTTAATTCCAGGTTTGAGAACATGTGAGGCATTACTTTAATGCTAATGGAAGGAGGCATACAGCAATTAGCAGCAGCTTGCAAGGAGCTACCTAAAGAAAATCATAGGGCTCTTTCCTGGGCTTCTAGAGGATATTGTAATACACTTACCTTTTTCACCACTGTGACACTTAAGAGGACACAAAGGCCATTATCAAACAAGCCTCGAAGGATAGTACTGGCTGTGGTTGACTGAGTGTTCACTCTGTGGTAAGTAGTGAACAAGGCACTTTGTGTGTGTTGTCATTTAATCCTCACAAGAATCCTGTGAAGTGGTGGCTTTCATGAGCCTCATTTCACAGATAGGAGAATGAAGCTCAGCAAGGTCCCACGGCTTCCTGCCATCGCCTGGGGAGTTGCAGATCAATATAGAGTGGCACAGCCACAAGCCTCTTCCACTCAGGTGAGGCGCCTATAATTCAGAAAGAGAAGTACACCCTGGGCCCCGGGAAGAGGGCTGGTATCCACAAATTAGCCTGCTTCATTGCCCTGCCTTTGAAAATGCTTTGGCAATAGCCCACATATGTTAAAATGCTCCATTAAAGAAAGAAAATGAAGTGCTTCATTTGTGAAGCCAGAAAGACTCACAAGAGATATAGAGGGTATGGAGTAAAGGGTTGCTCCTTATATAAACGACAGACTTTGTAAATGTGGAGCCATGCATTTTGGGGCAGGGTAGTTCACTGAGTTTATTGAAGGAGGTGGGGATCTGGTTATCAGCTTAGCTGGAACATGCACGTTAAAGAAAGGGGAAGGAGCAAAGTTAACTTCAGTTTCCCCACAGCCCATCATGGCTAGTATGATTTTTAAAAAATATAATGGTGGTATTTTTAGCATGCTGAACGTGATGCCAATACCCCCAAAGAGTAAATGATGCATATGAGGCTGTTTTGGCAGATGAGGGCTGAATGAGTCCAGGAAACATTACCCCAAAGTCTGTGGCGTTGATGTGCTGATTACGTCAGCCTGGAGGCACTTGGGACACAGCACAGGCACAGAGAGACTTTTCCTAAATTTCTCTTATCAGAGTGAAGCCAGAGTCTCCAGAAGGAGCCAAAGGCTGTGAAAAATCTCCCTGAGGATTTTTAGCAATAGGAGTAGAAACTAGAAGAGACTAGAACAGGCACATCTAACGCACAGCATGCAGGCCACGTGCGGCTAGGGACAGCTAGTAATGTGGCCCCATTAAATCTTTTAACATCATGTGTTTTTTAGCGTTTAATTTTTTCATGACCTTCCTTACTATGTATAGGTACTAACTCTATTATATAAATTATGTGTGGCCAAGACAATTCCTCTTTACTGGATGCAGCCCAGGGGAGCCAAAGTTGGTAGACACCCCTGCACTAAAAGTTGGTACCTCATCCAGACTATTACCTGAATCTCTGATGGCTTATTTCTTTTTTCTAACACATGTGTTCTAAATTGCCTCTAAACCACCCCATGACCACCACCTTTCTCCCCTTATGAAAAGAACATATAAGCTTGTATGCTTCACTGGATTATTGGGTTTCCACCTCCCAATGTGACCCCTATGCATGTAAATCGGATACCCAATTACTGGTCTGTGGACCAGTACTGGTGTGCTGTGGGTGAGCAAGCAAAGCTTCATCTGTATTTACACAATAAATGTAATGCACTTGAGCCATCCTAATATAATTCCCCCTCCAACTGTGGAAAAATTGAGTGTGCCCTTTTCCGCTCTTAATCTGTCTATTGTCAGTTTATTTCAGCAGAGTCAATTATTGAACCTTCTGAGGGAAAATGAGAACTTCCTTAAAGGATAATAGCTGTTGGTTCCAGAACTTTACTGGGACACCCATGGCCATATCTATACAAAGTTATCCTCCGTAGTTCTTTTTACTGAAATGTTTTTCACTTAGGGGTTCTCAGACAACCTTGCCCACAGTCTTTAGTAAGCCTGGCTGCCAAAGGGTTTCTACTGTAAGGGCCCTCTGTTCCTGCCCCTTCCTGCTCTCATTGGAATTTGTATCCTGAACTCAACTTTTTTCAGTTCCTTCTTAGTTGCCAAAGAGCATACTGATTTTACTAGAGCAGAGTGCTGCTATTTTCAGGGAGAAGAAGCACAGTTAGGTGCTACTCAGGCCACTACAGGGCTGGGATTTAGCTTAGTTGGTAGAGCACCACTCTACAGTCTCTGAGGTCCTGGGGTAGATTCCTGTTGTTGTTGTTGTTGTTGTTGTTGTTGTTGTTGTTGTTGTTAGGTGCCATCAAGTCGTGTCTGACTCATAGTGACCGTCATAGGGTTTTCAATGGCAGATTGTTTCAGGATTGCCTGGGGAGTGGATTGCCACGTCCTTCTCCCATTTTTGCAGTGCTGGGAATTGAACTTGGGACCTCAGAGACTGCAGAGCGGCACTCTACCAACTGAGCTAAATCCCAGCCCCAGGGAGGGGGGGGGGTCGATTCCTAGCACTGCAAAAATGGGAGAAGGACATGGCAGTCCACTCCCAAGCCAATCCTGAAAAAAAAAGTCAGTTACTGAAAACACTGTGAGGGTCGCTATGTGTTGGACACGACTCAACAGCACCTAACAAAAACAACAACAGGCCACTACCAACCTTCTTTCCTTTATCCAGCTCTGGACCGCCCCCCCTTTGAAATTGGCCAAGACTTTACCAGTCTGTGTATAACCAGTGAGACCCTGAGAGAGAAGCATGTGCTGGCCAACCATCCACAGGCAGAATGACTTACATGCCTGTTAGTTTACAACTATCTTCATAGATCTAATAATTACTGCATAGGAATTAGATACTGATATCCAAATGAATTACTAACAAGCCAAAAATTACTATTTGAAAAGCTTGCTTTCTTCTACCCTTACCTCATTACCACAAAACCAATACAAAAAACCCTCATACACAGCCCAGCTTAGTAATTTAAGTATATGTGCTTTAGTATCACACAGAACTAGGTTAATAATTTGTTTTTGTCACTTATTAACTGGATGCCTTAGGCAATAAGTTTCCCCATCTACAGGACCCAGGTGATAATAGTTCCTATCCCACTGGGTTTTGTGTAGATTAGATGCAATAACTCATGTTATCACAATACTTAGCCCCTAGCAAATATTAAAAAAAATGTTAGCCATAGTATTATCATTCCTGACAACAATCACTACACTTACATGTAGTTTACTCAGTGCCAATCACTACTGTAAGTACTTTACATAAGTAAATGATTTAATCTTCACAATGCTCCTCTGATATAGATGCTATTGTCCCTATTTGAAAAAGCAGTAAAGGAAAGCACAGGAGGGTAAATGACTTGCCAAGATCAGACAGCAAGTAAGCAGCAAAGCTACTCCTCTAACCCAAGTAATCTGGTGGCAAAATCTATATTTTTCACCACAACCACTAAGTTCAGTCACATTTGATGGGAGCTCTACAAGGCACAGTAAGTTGGACCTCACTTTACAGCAAGAAAAGTTGTGTTAGTTGGAACAAAGAAAAAGTTGGGTATGAACTCTCCCCGAAAGGAAAAAAAAAACATATTAAGCAATCCAAGTGCTTGGAGAGAGCTTCTATTAGGAGAACTGAAACTGCACACACCCAGTTGGAAGTAAATGGTCCTAAAATCTGCACAATCAGGTTCATGGTCATGGAATGTTTCCATGTGAAACTTCAGGGAAGGATGCTCCCCATCAGGAACGAACAAAAGTCACCATGAAGTTCGAAACTGAAGAGATATTCTACAAAACATGCTAATCAAAGAAGGGAGAGACAAGAGGATACAAAGGGGACAAAAGGGAGAATGGATGGAGTAATATTCCCAGAGTCATCATTCAAATGCAGCCCAGGTGCTGGCAGACTTATAGGGACAGCTTGTCCAATAACAGGCACAATACGCAATGCTCTAAGGACTTCCTTCCTGTTAAAGTGTTTTCTTGAATAATATTCACAAAAGGAATGATTGTTATTTGACATTCCTTCAAGCTTAGGAGGCCTCATCAACCTGTGCCTGTGGGAATTGCTGTGCATGCGTGGGGTAGCATGATCGTCTACTGCCGTGTGTTGCCTTTACTCATGGCTGAGTTTTGTCTCTCCAGTTTTACTGTTGCTGGGCCTCATATTTAATTTGCAGTCCTTTAATATTTATGGAAGGAAAGAAGAAGGGGAAAGAAAAACTCCCATGTGAAGGTTTGCCTAAAATGTTTTTTCAATAGCTCTACAGAAAATTTTCCAGCTTATGATTCTTTTTAAAAGCATCCAGTGTCTTAAAAATCTCCTTAAAGGCACGTAAAAAGAGTAGAGAATTCTTGAGGTCTGCACTCTGGGATTAACCAAGATGAAGCCAGGATGGCTCCACATTTAACTCATAGCTCCAAAGGCTAGGGCCATTAGCTGCTGACCCAGCCAACATCTCCCAGCGAGGATGGACAATACCCAACCCATGGTCCACAGAGTAAGCAAAAGATCCTCAGTGTTTGTGTCTCCAGCTTTTTTCTATGAGTTTGTTTGTTGCCACGGGAATACATGAGAAGAACTATTATTTCCAGCAGCTGGCCGCACGCAGAGAAACATTACTTTTTGCAAATAGCACCTATAATTACTACCAACAAATTCTGAACACCTATAACCAATTAAGAGTAGAAAGGACTGAATGAATTGCACCGCATCTCCTTTTTCTACCACTTTTCCCTTTTGAAGATAACTATAAATCATAAAGCAAGAAAATGGGGTTTTTGCTGATTGTGAGATGCAAACTAGCCCTCTATTCTATCACTGCCAGTATAAAATCTAGACTTTTTTTTTTTTTTTTTGCAACAGAGTCTCTTTATGTAGCCCAGACTGGTTTTGAACTTGCTGTGCAATCCAGTCTGGCCTCAAACTCACAATCCTCCTGCCTCTGCTTCCCAAGTGCTAGGATTAGAAGTATGCACCACCACGCCCAGCTAAAATCTAGAAAGTCTTAGCTAGGTGGAATGGAGGCTGGGGAGGAGCTACAAGAGATCCATGAAATGCAGTCAGTGCTTCTAGATCCACTTCTCTAGTGATCTTAGAACTGAGAGGGGCTCCCTGGCCCACTGTGGATGCAACTGCTCCAAAGTACCTGCTCCTCCATCAGCAGAAGACCTTCCCCTGCTCTTTTTAGTGTTCATTTCCTAAAGGACTTCTTTGACCATACAGACAAATTCTCATTTAAATTCAAGCACACACACCCACAGGCTGATGACAGAGACTCACCATGAACTGAATGATAAATAATACATGCAGACAAAGACAACACCAGCACTTATCTGCAGATGAAAGAACACTAGAAATTACTTCTGGTGGAAATATGAAAGATTAAATGTAAGCAGGGAGCGGGGGAAGAAGCTTATTCTTAAAACTCCTTAAGAAACAATTTCATTGTTTCACTCTCAAAAAGACATTTTCTGTCCTGAGTTGGGAATTCAGTGGGCACATGGACCTCTGGCCCTAATGGGAGATACTGGTCCACTAGGGAGAGCTCAAGGGAACAGAAATGTAATTCAAGTGAGGGTTGCCTGAAGGTGGCTCAGCCTAGCAGCCATCTCTCTTCTGTATTGCGGAATTATCTTTTTTCCACTCTCACTCCATGGAGATTAACCCATCATCCCACATGGAACACCATTGTGTTCCACCATTGGTGATTATGGCAGCAGCTTTGGGACATGAACCAAATTATAAGACTTAGTCGCTAGACTTTGCTTCCCTTTCACCCAAGTCACAAACCAATAGGAGTAAGCTAGAGTTGCCAATAAGTCAGAAGGTTCTGGACAAGCTGACTGAGAACCAAAGAAAACTGAGTCAATAATTGGAGAGCTACATATTCCAAATCAGGTAGCATGAGCACCTGGATCCAACCATTCCTGAAACTAGAGGGCCCTGGGCCTTTCAGTTATATGAGCCAATAAAGCACATTGTTGCTTAAGTCAGTTTCAACTGACTTTGTGTCATTTTCAGTCCAATACTCAGCAAGGTGGGCTGGTAAAATAACTGCTAAAATACCTTGTGTGACATCACTGTGTAGTAGAAATGGATCTGAGCTTGAATTTATGATGAAAGGAGGAAGGAGATTACCACCTTATGCCTAAGGAGTCAGGGAGCCCAGGGAGGCTGCTCATCATCTGGACTTCAGCTCTGTATATGATTCTATTCTCTCTATGTGGTAATAAAGAGAATAAAGACTTCTCAAGAGGTCTTGAGTGAGAACTTAGTTGATAAAACTGAGAGAGTTTGGGAACCCCAACTGAGGAGTACTCATGGAGCCCCTACCTTAAATGTTGACAGCTTAAAGAAGTAAATGTGCATAAACATGTATAACATACCTAGATGCACATCTGTGTACTGTATGGAATTATGAATACAAAGACCATTGTCATGGTCTAAATATGAAATGTCCACCACAGACTCATGTGTTAAAGCCTAGGTCTCCAATGGGTGGTGCTATTTTGGAAGGTTCTAGAAAGTTTAGAAGATGGGACCTGGCTGGAGGAAATAGGTCACAGGGGGTGGGTCATTGGGGGTATCTTGTCCCTGGTCCCTGCATGTCTCCCTCTCTTCCTGTTTGCCATCAGATAAGTAGCCTTCTTCCACCACACACTCCTCCTGCCATGGTGTTCTGCCCAAGTGCATGGGGCCAAACAATCATGGACTCAACACTCAGAAACTGTAAGCCAGAATAAATGCTCCCTCCCTTTAGGTTGTTTATATAAGGGATTTGGTCACAGCAATGCAAAAGTAGCCAACAAAGCTATCTTCTGTGGGTATTAGTAAAGAAAGCTAATCCCACTGACAGGCAAAAACCTATCTAAGAAAATCCAGGCTTATCAATTGATAAATTAGAGAATGGCTACTTATTCATTAAGGATTACATAGGATTTCTATCAAGAACTGTGTGACAGACAAGATCTCACCTGAAACTGAGGAAAACGATTCTCAGAAAGAGGGATCCATGGCCTGAATGGTGTCTAAAAGGACATTCATTACAACATGGAAAAATGCAACTTAAAATATGCAAATTAAAACAAAAATTAGACCAGGCATGGAGGCACACACCCATAATTCAAGCAACTCAGGAGGCAGAGGCAAGAGGATCACAAGTTTAAAGCCAGAGCAGTCTGCATAACTTAGCAAGACCTTGTCTCAAGATAAAAAATAAATAAAAAGGGGCTGGGGTGCAACTCAGTGGTAGATAGCTTGCAAAGCATTTGTGAGGACCTGGGTCCAACCCTGAAGTAACAACAACAACAAAAAAAAACCATATATATACACATAGAATAAAATCAAACCATGAACATGACAAGAATATAGAACTCAGGAAATATGTGAATGAGACAGGTGTTCTTATAAACTGCTCCAAACAGGACAAGTGACTGTACAGAAAGAAAAAAGGCACCCTGACTAACTAGAACCATGAAAACTTAGGCTCTTCTGGGTCAGTGTTTAGGAAAATTCTACAGGTGGAGGCCAAGGCTTACAGAAATTCTGGTCGGTGAATTCTGGGCGATTGCTCCAGTCCTCATACAGATGGTCCAGAAGCCACATTCAGCTAAGGAGTGGTTCTTCCCATTTCCATCCATAGACATGGCCTCAACTCAGGCTACCTTTATCTCCTTACCCCACAGACAATTCAAGTAATCCTTTTAGCTTTACCTTCATCCTGTATGTGGACTCTGGCTCATTCTCACGTTACAGCCCTCATGTAGATTGTGGCATCTCCTGATAGGTCCCCTGCTTCCACCTTGGCCCTTCTATCATCTCTTCTACAGACTATGAGTGAGCCTTTAAAGATGCAAGTCAGCAGAGAGTGGGTGGCGCATACCTGGAATCCCAGTGATTCAGGAGACAGAGTCAGGAGGACCTCAAGTTCTAGGCCAGAGCCAGCTTGTCCAACTTAGTGAGACTCTGTCTCAAGATAAAAAATTAAAAAGCAGGGGCTCTAAGGGTGGT
This sequence comes from Pedetes capensis, assembly GCA_007922755.1. Classification (NCBI taxonomy): domain Eukaryota; kingdom Metazoa; phylum Chordata; class Mammalia; order Rodentia; family Pedetidae; genus Pedetes; species Pedetes capensis. The sequence goes on from VMDO01006865.1 coordinate 48,890, forward strand.
AGAGTGCTTGCCAAGTATGCTTGGGGCCCTGGGTCCAACTCCCCAGAACCATAAAAAAAGAAAAGAAAAGAAAGAAAAAAAGATACAAGTCAGATTACATCACTCCTCAGCCCCAAATCTCTCCATCTCGCTCAGGAAAAGGCATAGTTTTATAGTGGCCTATGAGGCCCTCCGCTATTTGCCCCATGACCCATCCCCCCAATCCTTCTCTAATCTCATCTACTCTTAAAGTTTATTTTGAGCATGTGGTAATGTTTTGGTCAACTTATTAAGTAAACTAGAAGAAAGACAAGAACTGATTCAATATATATCTAAATAAACAGATTTATATATCAATCTGGGGAAAGAAATTCAAATAAAATTGCTAAATTAGATACAAGAGTAGTTAATGCTATAAAGGGAAACATAATTGTCATGTTCAAACTATTTTATTTACAAGGGCACACACACACACACACAACAAGCATCATTAGATCTTATCAATTTTTTGAGGATTAACCTCCACATTTATAATCTAATAAAATATCTGGGCCTCTGTTAAAGTTACAGCCCCTGAGGATGAGAGGATAGTCGATGGGGCTTATTATATAATACTCTATCATCAGATTAAAGAAAGCAGTCATCATTTAGGTTTATTTCCAAGGCATAAATTATTAGTTCATACCTATTATCCATTTTGATTATTTATTTCTTTATGTTTAGTTATCTGTCTTACCCTACTACAGGGCAAGCTCTGTGAAACAAGAGCTTGTCATCTGTTTTGTTTGCCTAGAATGCTCATTTTAATTCTAGGATGGTGTCTGACTCACAGAAGTTACAAAAAAAAAAAAGTGTAATCAAGTGAATGAATTGCCAAATTTGTTTTTAGAATCCGCTACATGACTACTGCTAACAGTCAAGGATGTTGTCTTTCTTTCTTTTTTAACCTCAATGTTCTGATCTGTGGGTGTCTATTTTGTCAGATGGTTCTGAGGATAAAATAATATAAATGATGCACTTAGAACTTTGCCTAACATATTATAGGAATTCAAGGAAAGTTAACTAGTCACATTTATTATTTGTAAAGATAGAGGAAAAAATTAGGTAATTTAGTTGTAAGCAAGTATCAACACATTATTACAGGCATGAAGAAAAGGCTGATACCAGTCCAACTCAGGATAGTTAATAGGAAGAAAGAAAGGTGAAAATATCATTAAGGGTAAAGTGAAAAACGTGGCTGGTTAAAAGTCTCTGAGCTCTTTTCTGACAATCATCTGAGAGTTAACAGGGTGAGTGAGTCACTGATTTCCTAGATCAAATCTTCATCCGTTAAAATTCAGCAGAAATTTGCATAAGCATGTTTTTCTTTATCCCCATCTCCCCCACATACAAAAATGATGTATGTTCATCACACAGAAGAAAAGTTCTTCCCCAGACCAGATTTGGGACAATTGTTCTATTACAGTACAGAAGCATACTATAGTATCACATGTTCCCTCCCTTCCCTTGGAAGTTTTCTGCATGGAGAGGTGATGATGAGTCATATTATCACTCTAAAATTACAAGAGTAGGTCCTCCCTCCCATGGTAGACTAACTTTATGTGATTAGGTGACATGACATGACAATGACAAATGTAAAAAGGAATCTCATTCATAATAAACAATTAAGTGAAATCATGGAAAGAAGATAGTCTTTGAGCCAAGCTGACCTAGGGCCAAATCCTGGTTTGGCCAAGTAACTCAATCTCTACTAGTCTCATTTTACTTATCTGAAAATAGGGAGGATTGTTTCTACTTTGCAGAGTTAATGTGTGGATCAGGTAAGACAAAATATATCAAGTACATGATAGGGTGCTGATGCATAATAAACCCCTTCTCCTACTCCCTCCTCCTCTCTTCACACATTGCCTAAGATAGCCAGAATCTTTAACTATTGATTTCAAATAGTACCCATTAAGTCTGCAAGCTAGTTGTCACACCCCTGTTTCCTCCATTTATTAGGAATTCTCAGGAAAGCAGCAGAGTAATCAATAATTAGCTTCTCCCATACACTCCAAATGGACACACTTATCTGTACAACCTAAGATCTGATGTCAAGAGTATTATTCTAATGGTCCCAACATGTCTAATTGTCAGAGCTCCAGAAAATGGGATTCTAGATGTGGCTGGGATAATGGTGCTCTTTCTCTCCTCTGTGCCATGCTTTTTAACCTGGGCTTATGTCTCAATGTGAATGGGTCCATCATCTCCTAGCATGAACCCTCTACCCCTAACCAGAGGACTCATCTGCTCCTTGTGGCCGGGTAGGGCAGATGTTACATTATCTCCTCCATCCCTTTGTCTTTTTTTCTTGCTGTCCAGTTACAGAATTATAACTCCCATGCATAAGATTACAGGCAAACACAGTGACAGTGTATGTATAGGAGAGAGGGTGGAGAAGTTGTTTATTGAAAGCAATCAATCCACTAGACTTAATTACAGAATAAACCCTTATTGAGCATTTTCTCTGAATTTGAACTATGTCCAAGAAGGGGAGAACATATAGACTCAATTCCTATTGGCTTTCACAGCCAATTGAAAGGAAAAATGTGCTCTTCCAGGTCTCACTCTCCATTACATTCTCCAAATTCTTACACATAACAGAATCTCAATAATTACTGAAAGTATGAATGAGCTAGTTAAAAGTTCTATTTAGTCAACTTAATATGCATTCAAAAGATGTGATCCTTAACTGACCAAAACATTTATGAGGAAATATCAGGGCACCGAAAAAGGTGAATTATCGTGTGAAAGATGATAACAAAAATGGTACCTTGTCAAAATTAGAGACAGTAAAATGAAACTCAATAAAGAAAAACAAAGTGGTCTCCATGTGAGCAAATATGCAGCAAGCTGAGAATTGGGATTGTGGGTCTGGCTAAGCAAGTTCACCAGGAACCCCCCCTAAAAGGAAAAGCCATGGTGCATTGGGCTGGGAGTGCAGAGATCTTACTTCAAGGCCAAGAAGGCATATGTTTATTACTCTTGATTTGGCCTTTGCTGAGTGCAAACCCAGTGGGGATACAAAGAATATTCTTCCTCAAGTTCCAAATTTCAAAATCAATGCAAACTAATCAAAGAAATTTCAGAGAAAAATGAAAACTATTAAATTTTTGAAAAATAAGTCTTATGAGAAAAACAGTTAAGACGGCCTGTGCTTGGTTTGTAAGAGATGAGACTAAGGGGAGTCATAAGTCTTTAAGTGTGTAAAGTTATGCTGCAAAGAGGACAAAGTGATTTATTCTCTCCATGCCCAGTGGAGAGTTAAAATAATAAAGGTGTGGTGCCAACATTACTTCGTGAGCATGGATAAATCTATAAAATAAGCAATGAGGACAACCATCGGCATAATGTGCCCCTCCTTGGGCTAAGGAGGGCCTTTCTTCAACGTATTACTCAAGAGCCTTGCTTTTCTCCTACTAGCATAAACAAAAACCTTGGAAGGAGGAAACAATATCTTGTTCTATCAAATAGAAGTTATCAGAATAAAAATATCATATTTTAGGAAGAAGCAATATGATGGGGAGGTGCTATTACCACTATGCCAGTTCCCTGCTATTTCTCTGAGAGAGTTGGTGAGGTCTTAGTGGACTGACGGAAGTCTATCTATTCTCTGTACACTGCATACACTTTAATTTGTTTTATGCACCTCAGTTATAGACTTGGCATTTATATATGTGGTACTGAGAAGAAAAGAGGGGATCTTTTATAGAATGCAGGGCAAGATGGCTTTTTTTAGAACCTTTAGCAGCTCCCATCCTTCCCATGAACAAAGCCATAAACACTGCAAAATTCTAGATAGCTTTTCGCCAGCATATCCAGGCAGCAACCCAGACCCAGGCCTCCTCCCTTATCCTGAGCAAAATCTCTTCTGTCCTATATCTCTACCCTCTTTCATAGTTTCTAAGCACTCTCCCAGGCCTCTGGATTAATGTTCCTTGCGTAGTCTCTGCTTGGCTCTCATCTCAGACTTTGTTTTGGTGCTTTCTTTTGGATCTCCCTTGATTTCCCACTAGCCACCCTCACCTCTCCCTACTTCAGCTCTGGGTCCTAAATCTCAGACCTCGCCATGGTTCTCCAAACCCCCAGTCCTGTGAGGCAATTTGGATAAATCTTTACCATGCTCCCTCCTAAAGTCTCTCTGACTCTGAAAAAAAATCCTAAGTGTCTAAAAGGATCATTCAGGGTAAAATGTATAAATATTTGGCCAAGATCCAGAACCTCTAAATCTTCAATCTGTCACTTTGTCAGACTGTGAGGGAAAGAGAGAAAGGCCGCTTTCCTGCAAGCAGGAAAAAAAGCACTCTACCTGTTCTCATGAGGCATGGTCATAAACAATATGCCTCCAGGGCAAAGGCCTGAGCCAAGGCCGTGATCAAATTCAGAGCTCACTCACATGCCAACTCTCACTGGCAGTGGCTTCTACAAGTGGATCAGGTTGAGAATGGTCCACAACTTTATCAGGACATGGAAGAAAGTCCTGTGGTTGATGGACATCCTCTTCCCTAGGCATAGGATGGCAAATGGATAAGGCTAAGCCATTCCTCTTCTAGCAAACCACACAGTATCAACCAAACACCTGCTCTAAGAGATCAGGAGATAGGAAACACCAATGGTGTTTGATCTACAGCCAGAAGCTAGGCAAGGGTCAGAATACAAGGAGCGGATACCATCTCCTATAATGTAGATTGATGATGATCAAAAAAATATGCAATCCCTAAACTCCATGTGTATTTCATTTTTAGGCAAGGGCTATGTTGGTGTGTGAGCAGACCTGAAGGTGCCATGGAGTTGGTTGGTTATAACTGGATGGGGAGGCAGCTAGAGAAATGAGGAAGCCCAGCAGCTCCTGCACCAGGAAGCATTTGCACTGATATAGAGAGGGAGACAATGGTCCAGAAAATCCAACATAGAGTTAAACAGGGACCTTGGGACTTCTTGAGCTATCAATACCTGAGACCTAGGAAACCACAGCAGAAACAAGGGATTTAGGATTATCCACCAAAGAAGCCAAACAAAACCTTAGAAAAATCAGAAGTCAAAGCAGAGGTGAGAGAATCTGACGTGTTGGTTTTCAGGAGCAAAGAATCAGGAAACAAGAAATGAAACAGGAACAAGTAGTCCTCAACAGCCAAAGTGAGCAAAAGCCAAGAACCCAGGGAAACAGTGAAAGAAACAACAGCAGCAGCTGTCATAACATGTGAGTATGGAGAGCAGGGTGATTCATTTGCCAACGGAACCCAGGTAGCAAATAGTCTCAAACCAAGAGATCCAGATGTACACACAGGACAGGCCCAGCTGCAGCTGGTGAAGAAAGGCTGGATCTCAAACCACTTTAGGACCCAGTCTCAGATGAACCATTGCTGGACTGCAAGCTCACTTATTCATTCACAAGAATGTGTTTGTAAGCAGCTGTGTTGTGTTAGGAGCTGAGAGGTAACAAAGCACGTGCTTGGGCTCTGGATAAGCACAAAGCCAGGTGGGAAAAACACAAAGGCCTGAATCTCCATAGCGAATGTGCTGAGGGCTGCAATGAAGGTAAACTCAGCATGCAGCAGGAGCACAGGGGCAGCAGAAACCCCAGCTCACATCTGAAAATGGGTGCGAGCTTCCTGAACGTAGGAACCAGGATAACAAACATGTATGTGACATGCCCAAGTGTACCAGGCCTTGTTACAAATGCTTGGCACACTCTAATTCATTTCATTCCCTGAAGGAGGTACTGTATTTTCACCATTTTACAAATAAAGAAACTGAGGCTCAGAAATATTAGGTAACTTGCTAAAGGTGCTACAGCTAGGAAGTGGCAGAGCCACAATTCAAATATTTTTGGTCTGCCCCAGAGTCTATTTGCTGCTACTTTTTAAGGGAAGCTTAGAATTAGACCTGAAAGGTCACCAGGGAGGATGCTTTGGGGCCACAATGCACTGCAGAAGTTATCTAGTCCAAGGGTTACCTAGGAAGGGAACATTGGGGCCAATGTCTTCAAAAACCTTAAATTCCCAGATTGTTATGAACCCTCTAAGAAGCAGATGCACCCCACTTTTCCCTTAAAGGGTAATATCCCAACAACAAACTAAATGCCCAGCCAGCAAGGATACTACTCAATCTGCAATAAAAGGAAATTGAGGATGAAGGATCAGGAGACCAAGGGCTATTACTGCAATAAAAAATCATAATTCCTTGTCCAACTTCCAGATATAAGCCAGTTTGTGGTCCTGGAAACTATTAATTGAAAAAGATCCAGGATTCTTAAGAAAAAAAAAGAACTGCAATATCATATAAAGCATACCCAGCAATGATTCTTCCTGTCCAAAGAGCCAGTAGCCATTTGCCTCAAGTACTTTGGGGAAAAGGGAAACCCAGGCATGTTGAGGTCTGTTGAACACTTGAATTGACAACTGTAGACTCAAAACATCATCATGGCCCTCCTGTTAGAGAGAGGGCATAGCAGACCCAGGTAATAAATAGAAGTGACCTGGCTCACACTGTGCCCATTAAATCCATGGACCTATCTAATGGTCACTTCCATAGTCCTCAAATGTATAACTGGGTGCATATACACCTACACCGATTCCTTGGACAGGGCGTACAGCTAAGTAAAGGTCTCTGAAACTGCACCTCCAATCTAGTCCAAAATAGTAAACCAAAAACAAATTATCTTGGAGGAATGGCAGAAATTAGTGTGAGGCTTCAAAACCTAAGAGATACAGCATTGAAATTCACCTTACCTCCATTTAACTCACCAGTTCAGCCCCTACAAAACCAAGCAAGACAGATCTTGTAGGATGATAGTGGATGACTGCCACTGAGCCAAGGTCCAATCCAAATGCAGCTGCTGTGCTAGATATGTATCTTTGCTAGAACAGAAAACATGGTGTCAGGTACATAGAATGCGGCCAACATTCTGGCAAACACATTCTTTTCCATCCCTGTCAGAAACATGTAACACTGTGTATCTACTGAGGGTTATATTAATTTTCTTGACTGAGGACTATGTTAACTCTTTCATCTTTTGTCATAATACAGTCTAAAAATAACCTAGTCTGGCTAGACATCCCACAAAATGACATACTGATCCATTACACAAATAACTTCATGCTAATTGGATTGGATAAACAAGGTATTGGCTAGTATATTACTCTGGAAAGTAAGAGACACACCTTATAAAGATTCAGGAACCTACTGTATCAGAAACAATTTTAGGTGTCCAGTGGCCCAAGAAATGCAAGGACATCCCTTCCAAAATAAAGGATAAATTATTGAATGTTGCACATCCCACTGGCAAAGAAGTCTGACAATGCCTCTTTCCACAGAGGAGTACCTGAGTCATTCAAATCTCTCACCACACACGGGAGTCAGCAGACAGTGGGCATTAGGAATATTCCTGAAAGCCATTGCTATTCAGAAATGACTAGCAATAATTTACCTATAAACAGAAGCGACTGCAAACTATCTAATCCAAATGCATCCCTGATTCATGTCCCCATACCAGAGTCCCAAAAGGCTTAGGCTATTCTTATACCACCCAACATAAGAGGAAGTTAGAATTTTTTTTAAAGTATTTTTAAGTCTTCCCAAGTGAACACATTACTAAGGTCCCTTCCACATCCTTGGAAGGGGTTTACACAAGTGAGGATGCCTGGGCCTTACATGCCATTTGTTTCTAGATCCACTCAACTGTGGCTGGGAGCCAAGACAATGAGCACATAGGTGAGACTGGAGAAAAAAGAACAGGAGAGTCTAAGTGTTCATGCACCATATCCAGGGGCTCTTTTCTATTCCTCTATAAATATTTTCACCCTGTGACAATTTCCAAGGGCTTTCTGTTTTTATATTTTATCAGACTAGGTCCCATCAAATACTCTTGTAATGAGGAAGAGTTGGTAAAGTACAGGCACTATGAGAGGAGGCGAATCTTCATCCTCATCCAAAATAATGGAGACCAAGAGTTTGGCTCCTTAGTGACTGCTCCAGCTGGGAGTTGGAAATATCTGGACATTCTCCACAGTCTAAACTTCAAGAGCTTTAGACCAAGGCATGGGAGCTTGATGCTTCAGTTTTCCCCATCAGCAAATCAATTATATTTACCAGGCAAAGATTGCCGGATGAATGCTATTATTGAACTGAAAAAATATTAGTTATTATTGCTTTTCCTCTTTGATCTCATGGGACAAGATAAATTTATGACATTGTTGTTGTTTCCATGACAGCAAATCATATTGTCCCAAACAGGGGACTTCATGACTCCATAACTGGATTGAGAAAAAAAGAGAAATCAGATTGGGGGTGAGAATTTTGCTCAAGCATTAATATCTTCAGTGATAGCAAGGGGAATAGAGCAAATTATAGACAGGCAAAATTGCTTTGGGTTTAAATTTTCTTTTCACAAGTTCATCCTGGTGAAAAGTCCCTTCTACAGGCATATAATTTGTGTAATGATGCCTCCTTGCTTGAATTCACAGAAGGCTAATGGGGAAGCTAATCTATTTTGGGAATGCTTCAGCAATGTTAATTCTAATTGTTTTGCAGCAAATATCTGTATTTCTGCTGTAAGCAGTTTGGTTTGGCTTTTCTGTTTGTTTGGGAGGGGTGTGTGTGTGTGTGTGTGTGTGTGTGTGTGTGTGTGTGTGTGTGCATTTACTCCCTCAAGGTTTTACCTCCACAAATTGATTTGAAATAAAGCAATTTCCAGGCAAAAATTAGGCTTTTGTCGTCTGAAAAACCTGTCAGGAACTCCCTCTCCTCACTAGAAGCATCTGCTTTGCCTTATTTAGGTTCTTATTGACTTTATTCTCATATTTCCAGAGTCTGACATTAGTTTCTGTCTATTGCCTGAGAAGAAAGCAAAATTTCTTTCTAATTTTGAATCCCCTTAAATTCACCTCCCTTTCATTTAACCACATATAACAAATAATGACTCAGAATTTTTTAACACATGTTCTCTCTCTCTCTCTCTCTCTCTCTCTCTCTCTCTCTCTCTCCTCCACACCTTTCTTCATATACAAATATTTCCAGTACCTTCTACCAATAATCACTTTCCCTTTTCCTTTTAACCCTTGGATTTCTAGAATCTTCTAGTTCCTGCTGATTTGGAAACTTCCTGCCAGCCTCTCTCAGGAACACCCACAGCTCTCCCTCTGCACATCTGGCAGCTTGCTGCTCCTGTCAAGGTTTCTCTGGGATCCTGCTTTTTTCTTATTCTGATTACTCCGTCTTGTTGAATCCTCTACAATGAATTATTCTTCAATATCTCTCCACTAGAAAGTGCATTGTGATGGTCAGCTTGATATGCCAACTTGGGTAGACTGTAGTATCCAGTTATTCCATCAAACACTGAAGTATCTGTGAAGGTATTTTGCAGATGTGTTTAACATCTACAGGAAGTTGACTTTAAGAGAAATGACCTGCAGTCATGTTTGGAGGGCCTCATCTAATCATTTGAAGAGCAAAACCTGAGGTTTCCTGGAGAAGTTCTACCCTAATTCTGAAACATCAGCTCTGACCTGAGTTTCCAGCTTACCATTTGTCCTCCAGATTTTCCATTTACCAGACCTCTGCAATCACATTAGCAGATTGGCTAAAATAAATCTGTGTGTGTGTGTGTGTGTGTGTGTGTGTGTGTGTGTGTGTGCGTCAGTAAAACCCTGACACATATACATAAGGAACACATTAGGTGCTCAACAGCATGCTGAACACTTGTTAGGTGCTGTCCAATTAGGTCCGACTCATAGCAACCCTATGTACAACAGGATGAAACACTCCCCGACACTGTGCCATGCCTAGCATTGTCAGTGCTTCTCTGGTATCCATAGGGTTTTCAACGGCTGATTGTTTCAGGATTGTTTCTGAAGTGGGCTGCCAATTCCTTTTCCATCTTTTTTTTTTTAAGTCCGTGATGGGGATCAAACATAGGGCCTCAGAATGGGCAGAGCAGCAGTCTTCCAACTGAGCTAAAACCCACTCCATGCTGAATATTATGCTGTGGGAAATAGAAAGGATGCATAAGGTGTGGTCCATTTTCCCCAAAGAACTTGCAACTCATGGGAGAATCAAGATCAACTGTGGCCAAAACAACAGCTTGTTAGTAAAAAATAGTGTTAAATGTTCCATGTAGATGCCCAAAAGTTCAGCAGAAGGTCAATGAAACCTAGGATGGTAAGGGAAGTTTTTGTTTGTTTGTTTGTTTTGTTTGCAGTACTGGTGAAGTACTACAATACCAGTACTTGCAGTACCAGGGTCTCACATATACTTTACAAATGCTCTACCAGGGAGCTGCAGCCCCAGACCTCCCCCTCCTTTTGAAAAGCTGAGTCAGGGTATCACTAGATTACATAGGCTTCCTCTGTTCTCAATCTTGCAATGCTTCCTGCCTCAGCCTCCCAAGTTGCCAGGATTATAGGTGTGTGCCCATGTACCTGGCTGGTCAGGGAACATTTCACGGAAAAAGTGAATGTTGAGTTGGTGCTGGGAAACTTGAGGGTTTGCAGGCTCAGCAGCACTCAACAGGCACTGGACAAGAAAAGCCAAGTATGCAAAAGCACAGAGGTGGGAATCAGTACATCTGGCCACAGGATGAGGAGGTGACCAGTCTGACTATGACAAAGTGTGTTTGGAGAGCTTGGAAAGTAAGGCTGGAGAGGCAAACAGACGATTTCTGAGCCCCAGGAACACTGGAAGGATTGTTCAGGCTTGATGTGATAGAAGAGATCCTGGCGTTTAGAGAGGAAGAGAACTTAGAGGTTGAATGAAGTGCAAGTACATTGCCCAAGCATCCTTGGCAAGTTAAGGGAGACTGCAGAACCAGGTGTCTTGACGCCTCAGTCTAACCTTGTACCACGAGTCTGCCTCTGTTTGGAACACAGAGATGATATTATGAAAATAGCAGCACAAAGAGACTGCTCTGTTGGTAGACTATAGGAGCTAGAAGAAGAAGTTAGGGAGAGAAGGACCCCAGAGCTATGAAATGAGGCTCTCTATTAGGAGGATAAAATTAAGAGTAGGATGAAAGGAGGAAATGAGATCACACAAATCCAACAGCTTCTCCCACCATTCCCATGTGTTAGCACCATTTGGCAGGTGCCAAGGACCCCTTGAACTGCTCTCCAGGTCTTCTATAATATTACCCTCTTCCCTCCTCTCTTAATGCTCCTCCTCTAGATGTTCCTCCTACTATATCAGCGTGTTTCAAAAATAGCCCCCTATGGCCATCTTATCTTTTAAAACAATACTCTAGTGGTGCTTATGAATCTCTTGACCTTAACTCTCATCTTGCTTTGGAGGTAAATGGTCCCCACATTGCTGTTGCCATATCTGACTGTGGTCATGAGTTTCAGGTTCATGTTTAACTTGCCTACTGGAGCAGTGAACTTCCCATCTGAAAATCCCACTGGCACCTTGAACTCACTGTGGCTGGAACTAAGCTCATCACTTTCCTTCATAAACCTGATCCTTGTGTTTCCCTTATTTCTGACTGGGGATCAGACAACTGGGCCCAACCTCTCAACATACCATCTTTCCCCCTTGGTCCTCCAAGTTCAGTCAGATGTTATGTTCTGCTCATTCTACCTCACCAACACCTGTATCTCCCTCTGCCTACATCTCTACTTCCACTCCCCATATTTAGATCACCATGTCCTCTGGCCCAGACAATTGGGCCGTGCTGTGCACTTCTCTTCTATAGCCCATTTTAGAGGCTATGAGTAGATTAACATTCCCAAAACATAGCTCTGATCCGTTATCTTTTTTTCTTTTTTCCCTGTATTGATAAATGTTGGTGGAGCACAGAGTAATACAGCATTCCCTTTTTCCACTGGGCACCTATTACATCACTTTTGGTTACACTTTCTTCAACTCACAAAGTTTATGGAAACTTCTGATTAATATGTAGTAAAACTCATATGCATTTATCAGTTATATTGCCCTATTTTGCCATTGTGCTGATGAAGTTGCATCACTTACATTGAGATTAACTTCTCCCCCTTTATACCTTTACATTGTTTCCCTTCTTCCTTCATTCCACAACCTTCTCTTCTCTTTGCTAGTCCCCTCCCTCCTTCTTTCTACTCTGCTTATATTTTGCCTTGTTAGCTAAATTAAATTCTTCATCTTTATATATCTGCTTATGTATAGTTTTTCTCTTCCTTTAAGTAAGATTCAGCTCCCACATATGAGTGAGAACATAGGGTATTTCCCTTTTTAAACTTGTGTTCATTCACTTAAGATGATGTTCTCTAGTTCCATCCATTTTGCTGCAAGTGACATTATTTCATATTTTTATTGCTGAGTAATATTCCATTGTATATATGTACTAAAACTTTTTTTATCCATTCTTCTGTTGATGGGCATCTTTGTTGGTTCCATATCCTTGCAATTGTGAAGAATGCTACATTGAATATGGAGATGCAGGTGTCTCTGTGGTATGATGACTTGCCTCCTTTTGGGTATACTCCTAGGAGTGGTATAGCTGATTCATTACTTATCTGCTCAGTATTCTTAAATCTCTTCCCAATGCCTTTTAAATAAAATTTTAAAGTCCCCCGCCCCTCTCTTCTCCACCTTACTTCCCTCTTCTTTCTCCATGCACTCTAGGCCCTGTGTGCACTCAGCCGAATTCTCTCCTTTCCACTCATGGTTGTCTTACTCCTGGGGTTCTGTTCATGCCATTCCTGCCACCTGATGGACCTCCCCAGGATCTGCCTCTCCAAATACTACCTGATTTTCAGGGCCCATCCTAAATGTCCCATCTCCTTAAAGTCTTCCTTAATCCAAGCGGAAGTAAGTGGAAGTAATTTTTCCCTTTTCTGGATTCTCATAAACCCTAATATGTGACTTATTATTTTCCATCTTAAATTAAATTATACATAGTATACATGTTTTTACCTCTCAGCCTAGATTACTAATTCCTTGAGGGCAGAATAAGAACTGTTATATCACGTCCCTCTGCAAAGCACTTGGCAAGTGTTCTGCATATAGTAGGCAAAAACAAATAAATATTTCCTTAATTAAACAATATGAAGGAAAAAAACTGTAGGTCTTGGTGCTGATTGGGGGGAAAGATTTTAAAGAAAGCAATGAAAAGAAATTGGATTTCAGGCTTAGCTATGTGGAAGAAAAATCATGACATTAGTAGAGTAGTGACTCTTAAGTGCAAGGTGACTTGTGAGTTTTAGGTGACTGTGAGGCATCTAAATGAAAATGGCCACCAGAAAGCTGGATTGGGACTGAACATGGGATGTAGATGGGAGAGAGAAAGCTCTGGGAGCACATATGACCCTCAACGGAAAGTGTACATTAGTCAGCTTTTCATCACTAACAAAACACTGGATATAATCTATTCATAAGGAGGAAAGTTTCTTTGGGCTCATAGTTTCAGGCCATAGTCAATTGGCCCTACCATTTTGGGCTTGTGGTGAGGCAGTACATCATGGCAGGAGCATATCACAGAACAAGCTGCTCACCTCACGACAGCCAGCTCCAAGAGAAAAAAGCTACCATCCCACAATGCCCTTCAAAAGCATGCCCCCCGAGATCTCACTTCCTCACACGAGGCCCTGCCACTTAAAGTTTTCACCACCTCTCAATAGTGCAACAGGCTGGGGACCAAGCCTTCAACATATGCGCCTTTGGGGGACAGTCAAGATTCAAACCATAGCAAAGTGTTAAGGACCTGAGCTTGGAAAGTAGGACAACAGAAAACAAAACTACAATCACATAGTGAGAGGAAAGAATTAAGATTGTGAAGAGGACAGCATTCCAGGAAGAGAGGTCAACAACGTTATGTGTAGAGACATCCATAAGTCACCCACTGAACGAATGTGTATGGAACATCTATGTGGTGCCTGGCACTATTGTATGTGCCACAGGCTCTGTGTAGAACATAACAGAGTTTCTGAAGAGTTACAGTCAGTCAGAGAGAATAGACAGCACAAATAAACATACGTCAGGTTCTGATCAAGTGCTAACATGAAGAGATAAAGTAGGGTAAGGAGATAGATGATGATGTGAGTGTAATATTAGACAGCATGGTTGGGAAAGTCTTCACCTTGGAGGTGACATTTAGGCCAAACGCCAGATGAAGTGAAGGAGCAAGGCACGTAACTATCTGGGGAAAGCATATTCCAGACTAGGGAGAACTGGTAGCTTCTCTCTGGGTCGTTCACCTGTCTGAGAGGAAGAGATGAGAGTAGGAGATGAACAAGGAGAGGCAGTTTGGAGGGTGGTGGAAAGAGAGAAGCCGTGAAACACTCACTGCCACACACTAAATGAAAATGCAGGAGAGATGAGCAGAAAACAATGGAACCACTCTGGAAAGGACAGCAGGAACCAGAAGCAAGACTTGTCCTTCTCCAGCAGCGACTCTGCTTCCAAGCAACAGTCCTCACACGGCTCATCTGCCTCCAGAGGAAGCCAGCCTTTCCCTGGGGCCCAACTCCTGAATGCCACCCTTTTGCCGACACCATGACAAAGAACCTCTGAGTAGTCTTCTGTTCGTTTTCAGTCTTTCCTTTCTTAGTCCAGGTTATGACTCAATCCTCTAGCCCCATTCCTCTCTTGATATTTCATGTTTCATGCCTAACCTGCTCCCTCATTGTCACAGCCTGAGAACAGGTGCTAGTCATTTCCCCTGGGAACCTTCTTCAAATACTTTCCTTCTAACTCCACCTACCCTCCTTGGTTAACTCTCATCACCTCAGCCAAATTTATCTTCCCCTAAGGGTACCATTTTTTATTAAACCATCATTTTTATTTTACTTTCCTACGCTTCCTGGGTTGGGATTCTAACAGCTTGCATGGCACTAAAGAGAAAGCCCATAGTACTAATCTCTCATACAAAAGACTAGGGAATTCTGTCTAGCTTAACCTCTCTTCTATCCCCCCCCCTTGGCCTTTCAAACTTGTCCCTTTCCTAACCCCAAACTTGTTCCCGAGCTGTGTCATGCGCTCAGCCATGTCGTCTAGGAAAATGTCCTTAATAGACCCACTAAGGACCCCCAGGCCTCCCTGGATGTTCTGGTTCTATATTTCCCTCCACTGCCTTCCCCATCTTACTATGGCATCTGTGTGCATATCCTCACCAGTCACCCCTCCTCCTGCTCAGGGGTTGTAAATGTGAGCAACACGTGGCTAAATATGGAGTGAATCTATGCTTTGTTTTGTCAACTCCAAAGATGGTCCCACAGTGCTCTCTGTCCCCTACTGGCTTTGCCAAATGGAATTAGGACTGCATCTTTGTGATTTTCTATGTAACCGGGGTCCAATATGGGACCCATGTTGGGCCTTAAAATTTTTTGATAGTACTTGTTTATGGCTAGCTCCTTAAGAATGGGTTACTGTCTCATTCTTTATATCTCCAGTATTGATTGGGGTGAATGGTGCTCAGTGTGTATTCAACCAGTGTCAATCATTTATTACACCATCAGAGACAAACAAAGCTGGAAACTAAGTGGTAAGGACATATTGTAGTTATTAATAACTATTACAATAGGAAAGAGTGTCCAGCATGAACTGAATTCAACCCCAATTTGTAGAAGTACCCTTAGGCTTTAAAGGGAGAATGAAAAGTAGGATGAGGAGGTGAGCAGGGACTCAGTAGAGTCAGGGAATTGAGAATTTACAAAAAGCAGGAAGGGGGTTGGTTCACATGAAACTCATCTGGGTTTGCTAACTGGCACTTATTGAAATGAGGCTCCTCTCTCCCACAGAGCATGACAAATAGGAACCCTGTCTTCAAAAGTTGGCTAGAACAAGCAGTAAACTCTTTAGATAGCCTTGAATTGTCTAAAGCTGGTATGTTTTGGGGTCATCCAAGAGATGCAGCCTTAGGCTCTTAGAAACTATGTTAGTGTGTGTTAAGGTATCTACAGCTCAAGGTTGAGGCCTACTCAAGAAGAGGGCTCAGAGGAGCTTGATTAGAGTTTGGTTAAGGAAAGAATCTTCATCAGGATGATGGCTGTTGCTTTAAGAAACTGGGACAAGTCTAACAGAAATTGAACAATGAAGCCAGGCGCATGCCTGTAATCCCAGTGACTCCAGAGGCTGAGCCAGGAGGATTGCAAGTTTGAGGCCAGAGGGAGCTTGCTCAACTTAGTGAGACCCTGTCTGAAAATAAAAAATAAAAAAGGGACTGAGAATGTGACTCAGGGGTGAATCACTTGCCTAGCATGTCTGGAGCGCTGGGTTCAACCTTTCAGTACTGCAAAGAAAAGAACAAAATAGAAAAAGAAAAAAGACTGGACAAAGGACATTCTATGTAATATATTTCTTGTTTCTAATATGTAATGAAAAGTAAAATGTCACATTGAAGACGAAGGTGCATCTGACTCATACCATAGTATTTTCAGTCGCATCATAAGGTTGTGAAAGCTAGACATTGAACAAGGAAGACTGGAAAAGAATTGATGCTTTTGAATTATAGTGCTGGAGACGAATATTGAATATACCATGGACTGCCAAAAGAACCAACAGATCTGTCCTAGAAGAAGTGCAACCAGAGTGCTCCTTGGAAGAAAGAATGGCAAGACTGTGTCTTACATATTTCGGACATATAGTCAGGAGAGACCAATCCCTTGAGAAAGGTATCATGTTTGGGAGAATGGGAGGTCAACAAAAAAAAGGAAAACCCTTCACCAAACAGATTGACATAGTGTCTGCAACAATGGGCTTAAACATAAATAAGATCCTGTGCCTGACACAGAATCGGGAGGTGTTTTGATCTGCTGTACATAGGGTCACTATGAGTCGGACTCTCGACTGCACCTAACAACAACAACAACAACAACAACATGTACATTTTCATAACTCCTTGAGGCTGTCTCTGTAAGTTTGTGCACTGATAAGGCAGGTAGGTTAGGGCTTGAGAGTGAAGCTTTGGGTGAATGCTTCTTGTTGTTGTTGTTGTTGTTGTCGAGGTGTTGTCGAGTCAAGTCCTACTTATAGCAACACTCATAGGGTTTTCAATAGCTGATTTTTTCAGGATTGCTTCAGGCGGGGATTGCCACATCCTTCTCCCATTTTTGCCGTGCTAGGGATTGAACCCGGGTCCTCAGAGAGTACTCAGGCCTGATCTAATCACAAGGAGAGGAAGACACACAGGTGAAACAGGGACAGCCCCAAGCACAAGTGCACTCATCCCTTAAAACAACACCAGACATGAAGCATTTTTGTTTTTAGGCGTGATTAAAAGACAACAGTAGCCAGACTTGGTGGCGTACACCTGTAATCCCAGTGACTAGGGAGGCAGAGGCAGGAGGATCCCAAGTTCGAGACCAGAGGCAGCCTGTGTAATTTAGCAAGACCTTGTCTCAAAAAAAGTAAAAAAAAAAAAAGAAATGGGCTGGGGGTGCAGCTCAGTGGTCCAGCACTTGCAAAGCATGCAAGTGTCAGGCCTTGGGTTCAACCCCTAGTATCAGAAAAAAAAAAAAAAAAGTCAGCAGTAGGCCAAGCCCAGTTATTACAGCAGACATATACTATGATTGTATTGGCCTTAAATTCACTGAAATTACAGGAAAATGAATCCTCTTATTCCCCAAACCCCTATTCCCATCACAAAACAGCAAGGTCACAGGCCAGAAACAGTGATTTTAGCCTTTTTCTGAAGACTCTCCCTGCTCCTGAGAGAGCTAAGGTCACTCTCTGGCCTCACTCCTCCCTGAGAATGAGCACCTTCAGCCAGAGCTAACTCTGCCTGGACATCACCCTGGAGACTCAGACCCTGGGTTCCAAGGAGCGGAAGAGGCCTAGGCCAGAAGCAGAGAGCAGGGAGGGGTGGGAGGACTCTCCCCAGCTGATGACTGCGCCATGGAGATGCTGAGCTCCAGAAAGACTTCAACAGCAGACAGCCAGCCTCGGGTGGAAATGGAGGCCCACCCCCAGGGAATAGCTGTCAAAGAAGGTTAAGCAGGAGCCCCCTGGCCTTCTCTGCAGCTCCCCAGGATTCAGTTTGCGTGGCTTTCTGGTCTCCTCTCCTGTCCTCAAGAGCACGAGAGCGCACACACACACACACACACACACACACACACACACACACACACAGAAGTTGATACCATTGATCTAGGAGAACTCTCCAGGTTAAGCTTTAAAGCTGAACCTGAGACTTTCTAAAAACCAATCCCTGTGGTGGGTTTGGAGGAAATCTGGTGGAGCAAAAAGAAAACAAGGCAAGGTTTTGAATATCATTTCCAGCATTGATAGGAGTGGTGCAGTTGAGATGAAATCTTCAGCCATCAATGCTCAGCTTCTTTACCAGGGAAAACAATGGGAAATGTGTGTCTTGCCTTTGTTCTCTGGGAATTTAATCAGAATTCCCATCTCTGCTGTTTCTGTAGTCTTAACCAAATGCAAATCCTGAGCTATACACTAGAGGTCGCTGTTCATTACAACCAAACCACAGCTGCTCAGAAGGCAAGGGAGGCCGGACCACTTGAGTCTTCACTGCAGAGGGAGGAATCTGCAGGCTTTGGCAGAATGAAAATCAGCCTGGTCACACCCAGGCCAGGTGAGTCCTTCCTGCCATAACATTACTTTATACAGAAGTATAAAAGGGGGAATGAACCACATTATCAAAGGCGCTGTAAACGGATTAGAATTTTTTTTTAAGTACTGCGTTATTTGTGAATTTCAACCCTTCCCCATTCCTCTGCCTTCCTCTCCCCCACTACCCTACTTCTTCCCAGGTGATCCACCAAGCAACCCAAGGAATGTCCAATAAGCAGCATTTGAATAAAAGCCAGGGCTTAGATTCAGACAATACCTACAGCTAGCCACTACCACTGATGCCAATAGGTTTGTATCCTTCCCAGCTGGGGCTATGCCCAGAATATAAAACAGCTAAGAAACAAAATGAGATAACAGAGCTGATAACACTGTGAGCAGTTACAGCCTCTTTTGATGTTGAGATTCTAAAGATTCTGCTCAAAGAGCAATAGTCTAATCCAAGGCCATTATTGCTGAACCAGAGCTCTGCCCCACTGGCTCCCATTCTCCTAATTATATGTTCATCTGTTCCTTCTTTAGTCCTAACTTTAGAAGTTGTTTTCAACACAGACCAATCCCAAGTGGGATATAGAAGCCAGAGTTGACATAAAAGTCATTTTGAGGCAAGTCACGAAGTATTTCTTTATTGGTTGCTGCATTCTCACTTCCATCCTTTCCTTCAGATCCAAAGAAGGTTCTCAGTGGCGACAGAGCATCGTCGCACATGCAGACAGGGGCAAAGTGTCCTTCAACATGAAGACTGAGGCACTGACTCCAGTTTCAGGGAAATTCCTGAAAGATAGAGCCCGAAGCACCAGAGTTGGCTGAAAAAAAGACTCCTGGTAAACAATGAGGACTTTGACTGTTCTCCCTGTAGGCAGCAAGCAGAGACAAGAAGCAGCCAAGCAAGGCCAGGGACGAAGACACACACATGGCTTCTAAGAGAAGAGCAGCCTGGCTGCAGCCAAAGGCTTATCATGAGAGTTAGTTCACTCTTTGGTTCCAGGCGAAGTGCCATCCACTGAATTGGACAGGAAGAAGGGAGCCATTGAAGGTGCTAGAGGTGGAGGAACTTGACATGTGTTGTTCAGGGAGAAGTCTATCTATACACCTTTTAAAAATTTTTAGTTATCATCAAATATACTTCTATGCTCTGAATATGTGTCCCTCCCCACCAAAAAAAGTCCACATGTTGAAAACTTATCCCCAATGTCACAGTAGGGCCTCTAGGGAGATGATTTAGTCATAAGGGTAAAGCTCCAATGAATGGAATTATTACCTTTATAAAAGAGACAGAGACCTCAGGGACAAACAGAAGAGGCTAATCTATGAGGAATGGACTCTCAACAGACACTAAATCTGCTGGCACTTAGATTTTGGACTTCCCAGCCTGCAGAACTGTGAACAATAAATTCTATTGTTCATAAATTACACAATCTTAAGTACTTTGTTATAGCAGCTCAAACTGACTAAGACATGTATATAACGTAACATTTTCCATTTTAATAATTTTTAAATGTATAACTTGGTGACATTAAGTATATTCATATTTTCAGACAACCATCACTGTTATCCATCTCCAGAACTTTTCCTCATCTCAAACTGAAACTCTGTAGACACTAAACACTCTATTCTTTCTTCTCCTCAGCCCCTGGAACCCCTAATGTGCTTTCTATCTCTGTGAATTTGCCCATTCTAGATATCTCACATAAGTGAGATCACACAATATTTGTCCTTTTGTGTCTGGCTTATTTCACTTAACATGTTTTCAAGGCTCATCCATGCTATAATATGTCAGAACATCATTCCCGTTTAAGGCTGAATAATATTCCATTGGTCTGTATATTCTACATTTTGTACATCCATTCATCTGTCAATGAACATTGGGGTTGTTTCCAGTTTTAAACTATTATAAATAATGGCACTATCACATTGGTGTACAAATATCTGAGTCCATGCTTTCAATTCCTTTGGGTATACCTAGCAGTGGAATTACTGGATCAAAATGTAATTGTTTAGTGTGTTGAGGGACTACCCAATTGTTTTTCACTGTGGCTATATCATTTTACATTTCCAACAGCAATGCCAAAGGATTCCAGTTTTTCTAAACTCTCAGTAACAAATGTTTCCTTTTTGTATGTTTGATAATAGTCATTCTAATGGCTGTGGTATCTCACTTTGGTTGATTTGTATTTCCCTAATGACTAGGAGTCTACCTTTATACCACCTTGGTGTCTGATCCTGTCTGATCTCAGAAGCTAAGCAGGGTTGGACCTGGTTAGTCCTTGGATAGGAGACCTCCTGGGAATACCAGGTGTTGTAGGCTTGGGAAAAGGACACAGAATCCCACTCCCAAAACAATTAACCACCTAAAACCCAATGAATAGCAGAGGAGCACCGACATAGTGCCAGGCATGGCACAGTGTCGAGGAGTGTTTTGTTCCGTTGTACATAGCGTCACTATGAGTTGGACTCAATGGCACCTAATACCAACAACAAATGACTAGAGTGATGTTTGGTATATCTTTTTTTTTTTTTCAGTACTTTAAGGTTGAACCCAAGGCCTCACACACATACCTTGCAAGTGCTGTAGCACTGGACTGCACCCTTATCCTGCCCCCACTCTTTTTTTTAATCTCGAGGCAGGGTCTCACTAAGTTATGCAGGCTGCCTCTGCCCTTGAACCTGTGATCCTCCCACCTCTGCCTCCTGAGTCTCTGTGATTACAGACATGAACCACCATGCCCAGTCTGTTGGGTATCTTTTCATGTGTTTATTGGCCATTTGTATATCTTCTTTGGAGATATGTGCATTCAAGTCCTTTGCCCATATTGAGTAGCCATACATTTTTAAGGTGATAGGATACTGACCCTGCACCAATTATATAATTTCTCTGAGCCTCAGTTCCTTTGTCTATAAGACAAAAATGACAGTATCTGCCTTATAGGATGGCATGAGGATTAAAGGAAGCACTGTGCACAGCGTCATGGTAGACACTCAGTAATTAACAGTATTCAATGTGTTTCTGCATAAGATGGCGTAGAGAAAGGAGAGACTGGATATAGGGAAGCAGTCAGGAGCAGAGCTCCAAACCCATGAAAAATTGGGCTCAGGTTCAGGTGTGAGTCAATATGTTAAAATTTAGAAGGTTCAGATTCAGTTGGGGTTCAGGCTGAAGTCCTATATGCAGATAGCAGGGCTTGAAATTGACTCCAAACCCAAACTGTGACACCATTCTGGTTTAAGCATTTTTAAAATTAATTAATTATTTTATTTTGAGACAGGGTCTTGCTAAGTTATGCAGTCTGCCTCTGGCCTTAAACTTGCAATCCTCCTGCCTCAGCCTCTCTAGTTGCTGGGATTATAGGCATGCACCATAGTGCCTGGCTGGTTCAAGCATTTTTATTTTTTTTTTAAGATTTCTATGAACCAAACCTGAAAATAAACTCAGTGAAAAATTTGGTTTGGGTTTAGCTTTTAATGTTTGCTGCTGCTGTTGTTGTAGTAGTAGTTTTTTGGTATCGCAGGGTCTGAACCCAGAACCTTACACATATTCTGCAAGTGCTCTACCATTAGGCTGCACCCTAAGCCCCTTTTTTATTTTTTATCTTGACACAGGGTCTCACTATGTTAGGTAGGCCACCTCTGGCCTTGATCCTCCTGCCTCTACCTCCCAAATTGTTAGGATTACAAGCATGCACCACTGTGCCCAGACTTTATTTTATGTATGGTTGTTGTTAGGAGCCATGGAGTTGGATGGACTCATAGCTACCCTTGTAGGGTTTTCAATAGCTAATTTGGGATTGTTTTCAGGAGTGGACTGCTACATCCTTCTCCCATTTTTGCAGTGCCAGGGATCAAACCTGGATCCTCCAAGAGTACAGAGCAGGCCCTCTACCAACTGAGCTAAACACCAGCCTGATGTATCATTAGCTATTTAAAAATTAAAAAGAAAATTGGAAAATAAATTTATTTGTCTACCTATACACAAAATTAAAATTTTAAATGCAAACTCTCTACATTTAAACATATTGAGCCTGCACCCAAACATGAATCCAATTTATTGCAGGTTTGAAGTCCTGGTCAGGAGACAATTTCCTGCTATTAGTGTAAATGGAATTGGTTCAGAGATCATCTTCTCCAGACCCTCTATATTACAGGAAAGGAAAGAGATGGAAAAATAAGCCCAAATGCCCAATAACAAGTAGCTTTTGCAACCACATCTCTAGAATCCAAGAGTCCGGGACTCTCTGCCACACTTAAATCTTTCTCTCCACTAAACCTCCATTTAAGACTGCAATACTGTGCTTGGAATAAGACATTGGAAAATGACTGGAACATCTTTCAATCCACCTTGCTGACCTGTATCACCATCACAAGCTTGTATCCATGAGCCCACAAAAGCCCCAAGGATTGGAGGGGTAGCTGTTGTGAGTGAGAAGCCACATTATCTCCAACTCTCCCTTTGGAGAAAACAAGGCCCAGGCTCTCCCTGGTGCTGTGGCTGCCCAGCTTTGCAGTCAGCACCACGGCTGTTAATGACCTTCTCCCACCTTCCCCAATTAGTTCCTATATATGTGGGAGACACCACCTACAGCAGACACTTCGGACTCCAGGCCCCTCTTTCCCAAACAGGCAATCCTTGACACCCCACAAAATACCCCAGAGTGCAGGGAGCCTCTCTCCCTCCAGATCATGTTTATACTGAACAGACCCCTCTCTAGCTTTATGCAACTCTGATTGTTCTGTGCCTGCTGGTATGTATAAAAGTGCTAACTGTCTCCCAGCCTCCACAGGAGCAGATATCACAGAAATAAGTGGATAAATGGAGAGAAAATGAGCTGGAGCTACACAGTCCACTGAAGGTTTTTATAGACTCTCAGAAACAAGGCACCTGGCCTCACTGGCTGGCAAATCGATATGGCCTCTTCTCACAGCGCCTGAAACTGAAGTTTATTTCTGATTTCGTAGGCTGTCCTCTCTCCAGTAGCTGGATCCATTGCTATCAGCTTTACCTGGATACTCTGCATCTTTACGTTAGATTCAGCTAAGGCAGTTTCTCCTGTCTACCACCCCTAAGCAACCTACCATGTACTTCATTTCTTACTAAGCCGCATGGCCCCTTCTCTGTACAGTCTGCTTTCTGATGAGTCACATCAAATTTCCTGTTTGGTTTCATGTATAGATACATCGCTCCTGATGTTTTAACCCAGCTTCTTGGGGTGCATACGGCCCAAGAACATTTATCATACTTATCGATTTAGCAGCTATACTTCTGCACCAAGGCAACCTCAGGCAGAAGACACTTTCACATCTTAAAAATGTGCTGATGATTGCTTCTTCCTCACACTTTTCCCCTTGACTTCTAGGACAAATGATAGTGTGCTCCTATAACCCACTATATCTTTTATGATACATATCCAATGAGCACAGGGCAAACTAACAGGCTCCCTCAATCACCATTGCCTCCCCCAGGCAGAAGGAAAAGGCCAAGGGAAAGGAAGCCATTAAGAAGTTGGAGCCCAGTGCAACAGGAAAGAATAAGTAACCTGACATGCAGAGGCAGCTATGCCGTGGACTGGCGATTTTCAAGGTCTGTTCCCCAGAAGTGACTCAGAGGGAGAACAAGTGGAGAAGAAGAGAGAATCAGGCCTTGGGGCCTCTTCTCGTCACACAGCAAAGCAGTTCTGAGTTTACAGTTTATTTTTTGCAGTATTGGGGGCTACACCTAGGACCTCGTGCATACTTTGCAAGTGCTCTACCACCGAACTGTACTCCCAGGCTCTTTTTTTATTTTTTATCTTGAAACAGGGTCTCACTAAGTTACACAGCCTGCTTCTGGCCTTGAATTTGCAATCCTCCTGCCTCTGCCTCCTGAGTCACCAGAATTACAGGTGTCCACCACCACATCCAGGTAGTGATTGAGTTTGTTTGTTTGTTTGTTTGTTTTGTGGTGCTAGAGATCAAACCCAGAGGCTTGCACATACTAGACAAACAGACAACTGTTCTATCCTGAGCTATGTCCCCAGCCCTAAGTTTTTTGTTTGTTTGTTTGTTTTTTCTTTTTTCTTTTTTCTTTTTGTGGTTCTGGGGATGGAATCCAGGGCCTTGTGCATGCTAGGCAAAGGCCTTTACCACTGAGCTACACTCCTAGCCATGTGTAAACATTTTAAATAAGCTTTTCTTTGGAAGAAGGGCTTCTGTAACCTCAAACGAGCAAACTAGTATGCTGGAAAGGTCATTGGCCTAGGAGGCAGGTATTGGGTCCCAAGCTAGCTCCACAGCTTTGTCAAGATGCAGAGCTTTGCAGGGTTTTCCTGCCACATTTGAAACTCTGAAGCTGGGATGGGGAGAAGGCTAAGACCCTTCCAGTCTGATGATCTATTAAATGCTATGTGTAACCTTTAGATGGCTGAAAGACTTAGACCTGAATTCCAGCTCAGCTACTCAAGCTTTACCTAGGGCAGAAGCCTCCTTCTCCCTGAAGTTCAGTTCACCCTCATCTGTAATCATTGATAATATTAATAACCTTGCAAGGTTGTTGTGAGGCTTAAAATAATATATAAAATTTTTCCTTGGCCCAAAGTGGTTCAGTGAGGGGTAGCTATGACCAATCATGATTTTTATGCACATACCTATTAACTCAGCCAGCCCAGTGCTCAGAACTTAACCTATGGGCGTATGAGTGAGTGATCACAGCATGTTCATACAGGGACATTCATAGCAGCAAAATGTGTAATATCAGAAAAATTTAAAAACTACATCAGGAAGTGAATAAATAAATTGTGGATTATACTTCTGTGTATATTTGCATTTTTAAGCCACAGATAGATTTGTTTATTGATTTATTTTATCAAAAGTGAGATAGCCTATCCTTTTGTTTGCCTCTTTATACCTCTCTGTATTAAAGCTAAGTTCAATAAAGGTCCTTGTTTTCTTGCAAATGTCCTCTATCCCAGAGGTCTCCAAAGCCCAGGCCACAGACTGTACCTGTGTGTTCATCGGTGTTTACACAAATGTCACGCTCTCGAATCATCCTGAACTCCCCCAACCTCTGTCCATGGAAAAATTATCTTTCACGAAACTGATCCCTACTGCCAAAAAGGTCAGGGGCTACTGCTTCCTCTGTCTATTTGTTAAATAAATGAGTATTAACTATGATGGGGCTGATGATGAAGATAATGATAGTCACTTTCAGAGGACGTGGGAATCCTGGGTGGTTTTCAGGCCAGCTATCCACAAGGATCAAGTATCTGCTCCACTGGCTGATTGGTTGGTCCTTCCTGAGATCTTCAACAAGAATAACGCTCTGTCTTTTGTTTTTATTTTTCTCCATTTGATAGTAGAGAAGTAGGAAAAAGGAGAACATATAGTTCTCACCAGGTCTCAAAATACTTAATCAAATGCTCAACTGCACATTACTGGGGCTCATGCTCCACATATAAACCCAATTTCTGGGTTTTCAGTGTGGGTTTCTCAGCAGTTGGGTCTAGAAGTGAAGAGGCTCCAATCTTCATACAGAACATCTGCATCTCTTAGCAGAAGGGGCTGCTGTCCTTACATATAAAGGTCTTTGAGGTTCTGTGCTTTGTTCTTAGTATTTCTTAACTCCCCTTATTATAAGATATTTATTCTTTATGCAGGTCAGTGTCAATCAAGTGTTTCATCATGCAGATTAAATACTCTAGAAAACTGACCCAACACTAGTCCAAACTTGCAGGACTCCAGTGTTGAAAAGGAATGTGTAAGATTGTACCCATTCTTACCTGTGAACAGCCCACTCATACACATCCTGAATGTCATGCTACTTCCTCTGGTGTCCAGGCCCCATTCAACTTCCTGTCACACCTGATTTCTTCTGAAATGTGCCATGCTCCACAGAACTTCTCCCTCTCCTTACCCCAATGTTCTCACACCCCTTAGAGCTCTCTACCCTCACAAACTCAAATTTCCCCTGACCCTAGGAACTGTCAGAAGCAAAGTAAGCTCCTGAGCTCATGGAGTTTATAGCATGACTGACCAAATGCCTGACCCAAGGTGTCCTGTGTAGATCTTTACCCTGCTGAGATTCCAAATCCTCCCCCTTTCTTTCCTTCTTCCCTAGCTCAGCCCAGACTAGATGTCAGTCTGCAACCTGTAGTGGGAGCCTCCTGGGGGCTTGAAGTTCATAGCTGACAGGGAAGAAGGTAGCCTCTTTCCCCTGGCTCTTCTCCTGCCATCCCCACTGCTTTCACAGACCTCCTTCTACTTGGCATTAACCCACCTCACACACTCTCTTTCTCCACTGGCTGCGCAGTGGTCTGGACTGAAAACAGAGAGATGCAATTCTTTGGCCACAGGGCTTCTTGATGGCCATGGTCTATGCAGAGCCATCTCTCCCGAGGCTTGGGGGCAACTGTGTAGAGATGAGCAACCAGGATCCTGGCTAAGAGTCCCACCATAGAGCATCCCCGCTGCCCATGCAAGGCTCCAGAGGGGTCTGGTGCTCCAAGGTGGCCACTGCTTGCCTCCCACCTCTGCCTCTCTCCACCCTTAATGTTGTCCCTGCAAGGACTTCTGCCTCTCCTCTAGTCACTTTGTTGTGTTCCTCTAAGTCCCAGCCTTTTCCTGAATCACAGTCTAGAGGTGGGGTCCTTTCCCCACCACTGTTAAAAAGACTCTTGGGAGTCTTTGTAGCATCTCAGATGGGAAAGAGATAGGACATATTTATTGAGATTCTGAAGTATAGTTTAAGACAAGTCTTTCCATGTGAGGGCTTAGTTAAGATTGAGAAAGGGTCATGATATTATACTTTAGAATTGGAAACTGGTCATCAACAAAACCATGCCAATTATACTTAACTCATGTTAGAGACCATCCTTCATCTCATATCAATGAATAAAATCAATCTTAAAATGGTCATCAGTCTGATGAACAAAACCAAAATTAAAAGCCAGGCATTTCAATATTATAATGCACATTTCCCTGATTGCTTACTAGTGCAATAAAGCTGTAATTTTGTGTCATTATGAAAAAAAATTTAGGATTGGTGAACAAAACAAAACAGGATTTTGTAGCAAGATGATCCAAGAGTCTTAAGGTGTAAACTATCATTTGATGCATCCTGTTAAAGAGCTGAAAGGTCTTTCCAAAAGTTTGTGCAATGATCAATAAGGTTATCTGCACCTTTTATCTCCCTAGGAAAAGTGTTTCCTGGAATAATACAGTGATGTTAATGAAGATGGTAGAATAGTAAAGTCCTGTGTCAATAGAACAATGTTTGATTCTCAATAGTAACAAGACCCTGTAGTGTCAATAATGCTGTCTTTAATTGTATCCCTGCATTATGATCCATACAGCCAGCCTCATCCTTCCTGCAGAATCTGCAGGCCTAGAGAGTTCAGCCCCTTCTTCCCTCATAGTGGCTCCCTCCCTAACCACTTCACTGTCTGGACTATAAAGGGTTCCTATCATCATTCCCAGCTCCACTACCCACCACTTTTCCTGGAAACTCATCATCAAGATTCATGCAAATAGAATGCCTCCTAGCCTTCTGGATGGACCCTAACATCCCTGAGCCCACACACAGTAGGTATGCTGCATAGGCCCTTACTCTATGACTTTCACACATATTACACAAGAAGCAGAATATGAAGCTTGGTACTTTTTAAAGTGCCACTAAGTTTTAAAGTACCATGGAAAATAACCCACAGTCATTACTTTCATTATGAAAGGAAATGAGGCAGACATGGCAGATATCCACCAACATTGTCATTCCCTCTTTAACAGTGTAACATTCTTGGTGAAAAGTGGCTGCCTAGCCGGGGACTACCTTTCCCTGCTTTGCTTGCCCTTCAGTGGGCGTATGGCTGGGCCTCACTAAGGGAATGTGAGCAGAAATGACATCCAGCCTTATAGGTCAGAGCTTCATATTTTCCTTCCTATTCTGCCAGCTTGATGTAGATAATGGCAAGGCCCAGGGGAGATCAGGTAAAGTAGAAGAAGCCGGAGTCTCAGGATCACCAAATGAGGGAAAGCCACTTGTCATGTAGAAAATGAGAGAGAAATAAATTCCTATTATGTTAACCATGAAGAGTATTTGATCTATTTGTTAGAGCAGCTAATAAAAGAAGTAAAATAATAATAATACTCCCATGTAGAGTCAGAAGAAAATTATCTCTGTCATTGTTCTGAACTGAAGAGGCACACCCCACAAAAATACCAGGCTTTGGCTTTGGGTGGCCTTCATGGAAAACCAGAACAAATTAATCTGGCTTTTAGCATATTAATAAAATGGCAAGCATTTATAGACTGTCATTAGCTGATTGTCCTTTGAGAACAAGTTTGCTTCTTGGGAGAGGTTTTGGCAACTGTAAATAGGCTGAGAAGTTTTCACTATTTCTCTGCTCATAGTAATAAACTGAGATTGTTCTGACTGATGTGCTTCACGTGGGAAGAAAGATAGGAGCAAAGTCACATATGAGCCAGAATTACCTCAGTGCAGAAGTCATTTTTCCTGAAGCTGGATTTGCTGCAGAATCAGGGGAATAACTTCTCTAGAGAGGTTTTCTAGATAATACCCTCTGTGGTTTGGAAGAACAAATGCCCTTGCTATAGAGGAGCTCTAATTCAGAGACCGTCCTGCAATTTTGCCTCCTACAGGGCAAATGTTCCAGCCAAGCTGAAGAGAAGAAGAAAAAAAAAGGAAAATCACCCCCAAGGGTAAGTAAAAGTTTTTGTCTTTCTCGTGTTCCTAACAGAAAAGGATTTAGTGTTGATCCAGATACAAAAACATTAGGTTGCCTTGGATAATAATGTCAGAGGGGTTGGCCATGTTGGTTTGGGTTGGGTCTTGTCCCAAAAAGCATTGCTACTCTGTATACATCCTCAGTGAACATAGTGCATCCTCATTCTGACTCTGCATTAAGGCATTGAACCACGGTCTCTGTCTGCTCTGCCATTTTCTGTACAACAGGATTAATGAAATTGGCCAGTGTCAGGGGGGAGGGACAGTGTATAAGTGTTAAATAATGACGGACTATATACATGAGGAAAACACAGAGCACGATATGTGCATACTACATCAATGCTAATTAGCCTTGATGCTTCCACATTTTTCCCCAACCACAAGGTATAAAGAACCCAATGGATTTAAAAAAAGACTTTAAATTTTTTTCCTTTCTCAGGAAAACATTTACATGGAAAAATAAATGCAGCATTTGTCTTATCCATCCTGACTACAAAAGGATTCCACAGACAAGATAATGTTATTAGAAGAAGCTCTCCAGCTCATACTTGTTCATTCATTAGTAAGAGCTTCAAGCTTTCTGGCAAACTGGTTTTGCAACATTCTCATTTGAGGAAGTAACCTGGGTCCTGCAGCATATTTACATGTGAGGCCTGGTGGAGTTATTTGTGGGCAATGCCTGATGAAAGGGTTGACTTTTTGAGGTTAGATGAGAATGAAGAAAGAAGTTGGCTTCAGAGACTGGAGGGCTTGGGGACTTTAATCAGACTCAGTGCCAGGTGCTATATTTTTGGTAGAAGTTTTTCAACCTCATTAGGAAGATAAATCCCCAAGTTAAACAAGACCCTAATAGAAGGGGGCTGACTTAACCATCAAATACAGCAGAACATAATTAAAAGCTCTTCTCCTTAATGAACACATTTACTTGCTTAGTTATAGCTAGTTAACTTCCGGGTAATGGTTCATGTTTCAGTATCCGAGAAACATAAGAAATCTTTGTATTTCTTAAATTTCTCATAACACAAGGTTTTATTATTTTTTTTTAATTAATAAATGCTGGTGTTATACAGAGGAATAAGTCTTTTGTTCTATCCATTATGCAGCACTGTTGCTTACATAGCAATCTACTCACATATTTTACAGAACTGTTTAAAGGAGAGAAGCAGAGAAAAAAGTAGGAATTTTAATTAATATATAACAAAAATCATATGTAATCATGGGTTATATTCTCACTGTTTCTTTTCCTTTCCCCTATTATTTCCCATGTATTCATATAGTTGCATCACGCATTTTGAGATTTTCCTCTCCCCCTTTACCCCTCTACATTACTTCCCCTCCCCTTCTCCTCTTCACTCTCTACTCTCACCTGCTAATCCCCTCCCCACTTCTTTCTACTCTCCTTATATTTTCCCGTCTTAGATAAGTATGATTGCTCATTTTTATAATCCTACGTATGTATAGTTTTTTTTTTCTTCCTTTAAGTTAGGTTCAGCTCCCACATATAAGTGAGAACATATCATATTTCTCTTTGGGGGACTGAGTTCACTTAAGATGATGTCCAGTTCCATCCATTTTGTTGCAAATGACATAATTTCATTCTTCTTTATTGCTAAGTAATATTCCATTGTGTATATATACCACAATTTTTCAATCCACTCCTCTGTTGACGGATACCTTGGTTGGTTCCATACCCTTGCAATTGTGAAGAGTGCGTTAAATATGGAGGTGCAAGTGTCCCTGTGGTATGATGATTTATCTTCCTTTGGGAATATTCCCAGGAGTAAGTGAAGTTTTACAATAAATAAATATGTCTAAATTTGCTCTTAGTTCAAGTGCATTTTTGTCTTAAAGTTTCCAAATAAAAGAGAAAAGAAGACTTTATGAAATCAGAAGGACATGTCATCTTGCATAGACTTTGCAATATTCTCCCCTCTCCTCCTGAGCTGCAGTGTCCACCCCCGTCCTCCTTCCTGAGCAGTATTTTCTCTTCACCTGCTGAGCAGAGACCAAGAGTATCCCAGGTGCTCCTGCTGCACATCTTGCCTGCTCTCCAAGAGTGGCAGCCACCTAATGAGACAAAGTGGCCACTGCTGTGGATTGTTTCCATGTGAAGACTAGAGACTCCTGAAGCCAGCTCAAAGGGGATTTACTGAGCAAACACACAGGAGAATAAAAAAGGAAATCTGATTCTTAGCTCCACCAAAGAACAGAAGGTATGATAGAAGTAGCCCAAGGATTCTCACAGACCCCTAGGTAGGAATTAGTGGACCTTCACTCAAAAAGCTCCAAGATCCATGAAAACCCATGTCAGATCACGTCACTCCTCTGCTCAAAATGCTCTGTTGGCCCCCATCTCACTCAGAGTAAAAGGTAAAGTTCTCACCATAATCCCCAAGCTCTAGATACCATCTCCTCTCCCCAGTTTCTACTCCTCTGTCCCCCTGCTTCTGCCAGGCTGCCCACCAGTTGATCCCTTGATACTCCTGAAGCACTCCTGCCTTGGGGAGGTTGCTCTATCTATTTCCTCTACAGATAACTTCTTATCACTTCAGTTAGGTCTTTGCTCAGATGTTAACTTCTCACTGAGAACTTCCCTCTCAATGAGTCAAAATCATACACCCACCCCACCCCAACATCTCCTATTCAAATCTCTACATCCTTTGTCAAATTTTTTATTATGAAAAACCTTAAGCATATTTTTAAAATACTACAATGAATCTCTATCCATTACTAATAAGATGTCTGAATTTTTCCCATTTTATTGCAACTGTGCCTGCAGCCATAACCCCGTGGCATTCAATCCCGTCAGATCTCGGAAGCTAAGCAGGGTCAAGCCTGGTTGGTACTTGGATGGGAGACTGCCTGGGAACACCAGGTGCTGTAGGTGTAGGAGAAGGACTGGCAGCCCACTCCCCAAAATCAATCCTCCATTGAAAACCCCATGAACAGCAGAGAAGCACTGACAATAGTGTTTCGCCTGTTGTACATAGGGTCGCTATGAGTTGGATACCGACTCGACAGCACCTAACAACAAATTGCAACTATTCACCTTCCATTTTTTAAAATTATGGTATCTTTAGGGAGATTACAACTCACATTTCGACCATTTAAAGTATGCAATTTGTCAATCTGTGTGTGTGCACGTGTGTGCGCGTGTGTGCGCTCATACACACATGAGTAGTACTAAGAATTGCTTGCTAAGCAAAGGCTCTGCCCTTGAGGAACATCTCCAGCCCTCTCCTTCCAATTTTTTCTGTATCATTTCTGATTCCCTCCAGCACTTATCATTACATAATATCTATTTCTATTTTACCTGATAATTTAATGTCTCCTTCATTAGAATGTCAGTTGGGATTTTTGTTTGCTTTGTTCACTAATGTATCCCACTACCCAGAAGAGTGGCTGACACATAGTAGGTGCTCATTAATAACAACTGAATGGATGAATGAATGAAGCAACTGTACCACAGTGACATCTTTTTCTTTCCTACAGCTTCCCCCACCATCTGACCTACATAGCCTTGAATGCCCCCAAGTGCCCCCACCCTGACTCCACCCAGTGATTGTCAGCCACTGCACCCACTCATCTCCTTCACAGACTCTCAATAGTTCCTAGGTCACGTTCCCAAAGGGCAAAACCAGCCTGGCCCAGTTCTTTTGGTGTGCCATGTCACAGTTTTCTGGCAAGGTTGTGAATTAACTTATCTGGGGTCTTCTGGCCACCATTGGACATATGGCATCTGATACAAAAGTGAGCACCCAACAGGGCCCATGGGTGGGGAATCCCCTTATAAAGGGATATAAGTGATTGACACTGCTCTTTCACTATACAATTTGTAAGCAAATTTGATAAGATTAAACTGTTTCTTTTTAAGTGGGTGGGTAACTCTCCCCACAGCCTCTAACTGTTCTAGCTATCCTTGAAGTTCCTGTGTATCCCACAGAGATGATACTTCTTGCCAGGCTCCACCTGTGAGGGAGGAACGCATTTACAGGAAACAGTTCACCTTGGTTCAGTTTCTTTTTTCCTCCTTTTCAAAACTGTCAACCAGCAAAGCCTTTTGGGCAGCAGACACTCTTCAATTAAGCCTTCAATAAAAGCCAGGGTATGGTGTCAGCCAAGATGACAAGTTAGGAACCTGCAGGACCAGTAACATGCTCCCTTCCCACAACCACAACTAGGATTCCTTCACAGCTGCTCCCTACCAACTCTGTGTCCTATCTACCTGTCAAAGAGGAGTGGCTTCCCTCTCGGCCACTTCTGTGTACATGATCAGGCAAAAGCAGATCCAAATGAAAACCTCACCACATCAAAGCACATGACAGGATTGTTGCATTCTTCAAGAAAGACATTGTTTTCACAGAGGCTGATGCCCCGACAACTCTAGTTCCATCTGGTGGCCATGTATGACAATCTTTAAGGCCATCTCATTTTCAAAATCATCTTAGAAGGTTGTAGAGACTCAGCTGTGAGTTCTAGTCTAGATTCAAAGTTTTAAATTAGTAGTAGATCCTTTGTTGGCTGCTGGGTCTTTTATCAGTGGTCACTGGGAGAGACCTCACATGAAGACTTCCTTCTAGATTCTTTCAAGA
Source organism: Pedetes capensis (assembly GCA_007922755.1). Classification (NCBI taxonomy): domain Eukaryota; kingdom Metazoa; phylum Chordata; class Mammalia; order Rodentia; family Pedetidae; genus Pedetes; species Pedetes capensis. The sequence continues at coordinate 82,700 of VMDO01006865.1, forward strand.
GTAGGACTGATATTCATCTGGTTTTTCCTGATCCAGCCATTCCATGGTTACAATATGGAAATATCTTTGCACTCTTTTGCAAACAGTCAATGCTCCATGCACCCTCAATTTGAAATGTCGCATAATCCCAGCTACTTCAACCCCTCACCAGAGAGCCCTGGAATTGATGTGGCAGGGATCACAGATGTCATGCTGATTGGTCAGTACCTGAGCTATACTAGTTGTTAAATATTTTGAATATCACTCCTGCTTCTAAGTGAATATCAACAACAACTACACCTCATTATAGACATTTTCATTCTTCCTAACACAAAGGGACTTACTGGGATTGGAGCTGGACCAGAGTCCCAGTCCCATGCAGATGCAGGACAGCTGGAAATCAAACTAGTCATTCAAGCAGTGATGCTATAAGAGTTTTTTCCTCCACTTTGGATATCTCTCCAACAGAATGATGTCTACAAGGATAGGTATTTTTATATTTGTCTACTGCTGTATCAGCTCCCAGAACAATGCTCAATTGTTGTTGTTGTTAGGTGCCGTCGAGTCGGTATCTGACTCATAGCGACCCTTATAGGGTTTTCAATGGCTGAGTGCTTCGGGATTGCCTTGGGAGTGGATTGCCAGGCCCTTCTCCCATTTTTACAGTGCTGGGAATTGAACTCCGGGCCTCAGAGACTGCAGCGCAGCGCTCTACCCACTGAGCTAAATCCCAGCCCAAATGCTCAATAAGAACACAGAAAAAGTGCTCAATAAACCTGGAATAAATGCATGAATTCCCTGATCTGATGGCCCAGGTGTTGCCTAACTTGACAAATCTCGGAGAATCTACAGCACTTGGGGATTTCTCAGCAATGACATTTTTCTTAATTATTAAATCTCTTTACACATCAAGGCGCAGGGGAAATCCTATCCATCCTGCATGACAGTGCTCAAGTCTCCAACACGCACAGCGAGGTGATGTTTATAGCCTTCCTCTGGGACCCGTGAGGTATTCTAGTTTCTCCAAGAGACAACGATTTTCATGTTCAGAAAATTGGCCTCACACATGACATTATTTTGACTAACTCAACACAAGCCATCCTAGGATCTCAGCCAGCCTGGTGAAACAAAGAGGGGAAAGCAGCACTCCGAAGTCACAGCTCTGCCACAGTGCATCACTTGTGGCTTCTTGTCCCCAGGCGTTCCAGGGTCGTGGAATGGGGTCAGGGGCCAGGAAGAAGCCCTGGCAGCAGACCTTTGAGAAGCAGAATAAGCAAGTTCACATTCTATAGTCTCTCAAGAAAGGCCACTTGTGGTGAGTGGGAAAGTGCCCAGGGTTCACCTACCCAGGCGTCCCTTTTCCCCTGCCAAGCAGTGCTCACCTGGTGTCCTCTTGTTATCAAAATCGAGGGGTGAATGGGGTGGATGGTAAAAAGGCATGAAGTCTCTGAGGGGAACACTCAGACTAGGTGACATTTAAAAATCAGCTCTCCTCTTTATTTACAAAAGCATGGGGGAAAGCTTCAGCCTGCGAACACATGTCCTGCATGCAAACCCACTTTCTCCAGATGATTTTTGTTGGGGGACCAGTGTGGCTTCCAAAATACACTCTAAAGTGAGCCCCCTCTCCACAGAGCCTGTGTTCTAAAATGAATTGTGTCTACTTAAAGTCTTTTTTTTTTCTTTAGCTAAGAGAGTGGAAGACATGGTTCCCAGTAGATGTGTTATACTCAGCTAACAGAACGAGTCCCGTATGTCACCAGGCGGGAACAAAGGACCAACAGGAATGATTGGAGTATGTGCAAAGTGGGCCTGTAGGGGTGCCCTCAGCCTTCAGACAGTGATGGAAAGTCTAGATCCACTAAGAAACAAACTCTAGACAGTAGTGAGCGGTCTAACTGCCTGTACCAGCGTCCCTCGCCTCCAGCTGTCCTTATCTCTCCACCTGTGATCTTGGCTTCTTCCTCCACCTGGCTCTTGCAGCACGATGTTTCTAAGAACATAGCATTAAGGCTTAGAGTCATCAACTTCAATTCTAATCACAACCAGATGGCAAGGGACACAACCTACCAGGCCTCACAATTACACTGCTTTTAACCCCTTTGATCCCAGCATTGCCACGCAGGTTGCTCACTTTAATTAATAGCATCTCACAAAGCAATGAATATCATTATCCCCATGTGAAGGTTTAGGAAACCGAGTCACCCATACACCACAGGCTGAGTCAGTGTGAGAGGGAGAGACTGACCTCCTGACTACCAAGTGCCTGGCGCACTGACCTGCCCTCAGACCCACGGCAGGGCCATTCTTTATTTGAGACAGCTCGATCCAGCCCTGAGCCAGCCTGATGCCTTCTCTGTGGTTTCATTCTCATTCCGAACCCAATAAAGCCAGCAGAGGGAGAGGCAGAAGGAGGAATGTTTGAACACGCATGTTAGAGAACATCTGAACACCAGAGACCTCATCAAAAATTCCAACCATTGGTGTACACAAGGCAGTAGAGCTTGGTCTGTAATTTGGGAACTCATTCTCCCAGCAAAATTTTCCATCAATTTGTGGAGCCTTGTATTCCACCAATGCCTTCAAAGCAGCTGCCAGTTCTTCCTTCAGTACCATTGGTTCCTGATCATATGCAACTTTTTGAAATGGTTGATCATCCACCAGTCTTTTTGGTATAGTGACTCTGTATTTTTTCCACCTTCTTTTGAGGTTTCCTGCATTGTTTAATATTTTCCTTGTAGAATCCTTCACTATTGCCACTGGAGGAATGAAATTTTTTTCTTCAATTCTTTAAGTTTGAGAAAAACAGAGCATATTCTTCTCTTTTGGTTTTCTATCTACAGCTCTTTGCACATGCCATTATAATATTTGATTTAGTCTTCAAGAGCTTTCCTTTGAAATCTTCTGTTTAGGTCTTTATCTTTGTCATGTCTTCCGTTTACTTTAGCTGCTCCATGTTCAAAGGCAAGTTTCCGAGTCTCTTTTGACATATAATTTGGTCTTTTCTTTTTTTTTTCTGTCTTTTTAATAACCTTTTGTTTTCCTCATGAATGATGTCTTTGATGTCATGCCATGACCCATCTGGTCTTTGATCATTGGTATACAATGCATCAAATCTGTTCTTGAGATGGTCTCTGAACTCAAGTGCAATATACTTAAGATCACTTTGGCTCTCATATCCTTGTTCTAATTTTCTTCAGTTTCAGTCTGAACTTGCATATGAGCAGTTGATCCCACAATTAGCACCTGGTCTTGTTCTGACTTTTGATATTGAACTTTTCCAACATCTCTCTCAACAAATGTTGACAATTTGTTTCCTGTATTTTCCATCTGGTGAATTCCATATGTATAGTCATGATTTATGTTGGTGAAAAGTGTTCTTGCAATGAAAATGTCATTGGTCTGACAAAATTCTATCGTGCCATCTCCAGCATTGTTTCTGTCACCAAAGCCACATTTTCCAGCAACTAAGCCTTCTTCTTTGTTTCCAACTTTTGCGTTCCAATAACCAGTAATTATCAGTGCATTTGGATGCATATTCAATCTATTTCAGACTGCAAAAGCTGGTAGAAATCTTCCCTGTCTTCATTTGTGTCTCCTTGTGGTGGGTGTGTAAATTTGAATAACAGTCATATTAACTGGCCTTCCCTATAGGTGCATGGATATTATTCTATCACTGACAGCATTGTACTTCAGGACAGACCTTGAGATGTCTTTTTATGGATGATGAATGCAGCCCCATTTCTCCTTAAGTTGTCATTCCCAGCATAGTAGACAATATGATTATCTGATTCAAGATGGACAATACCACTCCATTTTAGCTCACTGATGCCTAGAATGTTTATGTTTGTGCATTCCATTTCCCTTTTGATGACTTCCAATTTTCCTAGATTCATACTACATACATTCCACATTCTAATTATTAGGATGTTTACAGTTGTTTCTTCTCATTTTGAGTCAAGCCACATCAGCAAATGGAGGTCCCAGGGGCTTTACTCCTTTCCCATCATTAAGATCAACTCTAGTTTGAGGAAGCAACATTTCCTCAGTTGTCTTTTGAGTGCCTTCCAACCTGGGGGTCTCATTTTTCAGCTGTATATCTAACAGTGTTTCTCTGCTATTCAAAGTGTTTGCAATAGAAAATTGTTTTGGTAGTGGGCTGCCAGGTCCTTCTCCCTCATCTGTCTTAGTCTGGAAGCTCAGCTGAAACTTGTCCACCATGGGTTACCCTACTGGTATCTGAAATACTGGTGGCCTAGCTTTCAGCATCATACCAACATGCAAGCCCCCACAGTAAGACAAACTGGCAGATAAGTGGAGGCACTCACTTGTCTATGCCAAGAGATTTAGAAAACAGCCACCCAGTCAACTAACTGGAAGAGATCCATATTTGTGCCTATTCCCAAGAAAGGGGTCCCAACTGAATACAGAAATTATCAAACAATATCATTAATATCACACACAAGTAAAATTTTGCTAAAGATCATTCAAAAGTGACTATAGTAGTATATTGACAGGAAACTGCTAGAAAATCAAGACAAATTCAGAAGATGGCATGGAACCAGTGACATTGTTGCTGACATCAGATAGATATTGACTGAAAGCATGGAATACCAGAAAGATGTCTATGTTTTATTGACTAGCCAGAGGCATTTGACTGTGTAGATCACAACAAATTAAGAATAACATTGCAGAGTATGGGAATATCAGAACACTTAATTATACTCATTAGGAATCTGTACATGGACTAGGAGTCAGTCATTCAAACAGAACAAGGAGACACTGCTTGGTTTAAAGTCAGGAAATTTCTATACCGAGCAAATAATCCAAGAAGGTGGACTCCATGAAGAAGAACATGGCATCATGATTGAAGGAAGAGTCACTAACAACTTGTGTTATGCAGATGACATAGGCTTGTATGTTGAAAGTGAAGAGGCTTTGAAATACTGATGAAGATCAAAGAGCAGAGCCTTCAGTATAGACTGTGCCTCAATATTAACAAAACAAAAATCCTTACAACTGAGTCAGTAAGTAACTTCATGATAAATGAAGAAAAGATTGAGGTTCTGCAAGATTTTGCTTTACTTAGTTCTACAATCAACACCCACAGAAGCAGCAGTCAAGAAATCTAAAAATGCATTGCATTGGGAAAAGCTGTTGCAAAAGACCTCTATAAAGTGTTGAAAAGTAAAGATGTCACTTTAAAGATGAAGGTGTGCCTGACTCATGCCATGGTATTTTCAGTTGTATCCTATGGTTATGAAAGCTGGATAGTGAATAAGGGAAGAATTAATGCTTTTGAATTATGATGCTGGAGACAAATATTGAATATACCATGGACTGCCAAAAGAACCACCAGATCCATCCTAGAAGTACAACCAGAGTGCTACTTGGAACCAAGGATGGCTAGACTCCATCTTATGTATTTTGGACATGTGGTCAGGAGGGACCAATCCATGGATAAGGACATCATGTTTGGGAGAGTGGCGGGTCATCAAAAAAAAAAAAAAAAAGGAAAACCTTCAACTAAATGGCTTGACACAGAGACTACATCAACAGGCTTAAACATAAAAAAGATCTTGTACATGGCACAGTGTGTTGTAGTGTTTCATTCTGTTGTACATGTCATTATAAGTCAGACCTGACCCAACAGCACCCAACAACAATAGCATTCTTCAAGCAAGGTGACTTTGTTCAGTGAAAAACCTGCACAACTGCACAAAAATCTGGCACTGAAGAATACTATCTAACATACAGTAGAGAGGGTAAGAAGTGGGTCGAAGATAGGTTTGAAAGAAGTGATGCCTAAACTGATAGGGACTCATTCACCAATATGGACAAGAGTATCTGCAGTATTTTGCTTCTGCCTAGACAATTACTAGGGAGAGGGTATGACATGAACAAAAGCAAATAGGAATTGAAGAGCACATTTTATTCAGTGAAATACAAATAATTTGGTATTGCCTCAAGGAAGGGTCAGGGAGCAGTAGTCAATGTGTTGGGCAAGGGATAGGTAATGTAAGGGCATGCTTAATATTCAGTATTACATCAGGTCCAATATTCAACTCAATTCAACTAAAAGAAGATGACCACATGTTTAACTTTTTATAACAAACCTGTTACCTAATTGAATGTGGTTTTATCTTTCCTCCTCTCTTCTACTCCAGGGCTTCAGTAGGTATTCTAACAGATGGTGCCCTAAAGACAAACAATCCAACTACCATGGGCTCCCATCCTTCCCACCCTCAAGATTATATTGGGGATTTCTGGCAGGAGAGAGTCTCACTTATTTTTCAAGGATGCACTTATGGTTTGGATCTTAAGTTGTGTTGAAGACTTGACCTCCAGCCTGTAGTACTAGTGGAACTTTTAGGAGCTAGGACATAAAGGGGCATGCCCTTTGAGGGATATTGGGAGCTCCACACCTTTCTCTCTCTCCTGCTTCCTGGATGCCATGAGGTGGGCAACATTGCTCCACCACACCCTCCCTGCCATAATGAGATGCCTTGCCACAGGCCTAAAGTAATATAGCCAAGCATAGACTTGAACTGTGAGCCAAAATAAGTCTTTCTTCCTGTTAGTTTGTTTATCTCAGGTAGTTTTGTCATGGCAATGGAAAGCTAACTAATACAGATAGTAAAGTAAGAAAGAAAACTCTTTTTTTTTTTCTTTTAATCTTCTCTGATCTACAGCTTACTCCCAAGTAAGGAGTAAGGAGTAAGGGGGAGGCTTACTCAAATGATCTCAACAGAAGAAGAAATCGAGCCACTCTGAATGTAGAAAAATACTGTATAACATTGTCACATCTTACATAGTGAAATTCTGCTGAAAATGAAATATGCCACTTCATGACAATGTGAACATTCTTAAATGTAACTTTGCTTTGGAAATCTAACTTGTATAGTTTTATTAATCAAATGCCACGAATCTAGTGAACATTCTTTTTTTTCCACTTTGTAATCAAGAAAAGCAGAATGGATACATTTCCAGGGCAGCTTTATGAATTTATACATAAAAGCACAAACCTAGACCTGAAAACTCCTTGATCCATCTCAACCTACAATTCTGGTCTTGGTCCAAGACACTTTCAACTATCTCACTCAATTATTTAATACATATTTTTGAGTACTTAGTGTAGATCATAAAAGAGACATGATTTGAGTTTCTATCAGAGAAGACCAATATGTAAGTAGATAAGATAAACTACCAGATGACTCACAAAGTGCTAAAACAGAAAAGTGGGCAAAGGATATGGAAATCAGAGAAGGACAACTTTGGATTTGGGAAAGCGTTGATAGATGGGGTAGCTTTTCAGCTGGCTCTTGGAGGCTGATTAGAGCTTCTTAGGAAATGCAGAGAGCAGTTCAGACAGTATAAGGTTGTGAAAGAACCTGGCATTTCAGGAAATAAGCCATTCCATCAGAATGACTACAGTGAAGAATTTGATGACCACAGCAACAGGATGAGCTGTAGCTGAAGGTTAGGACTGTATTGAGACAAGTCTAGTATCCCATAATCAGGTTTTATTTTTAGAAAGTTATTTCTGATGGCAATGTATCTTAGTTTCTTAGGGAGGCTATAAGAAACTATTATAAACTGGGTAGCTTATACACAATGCAAATGTATTTCTCACAGCACTGGAAGATGGAAAGTCCAAGTTCAATGTGCTGAAAGATCTGTTGCCCACTTCCTAGTTCCCAGAAGGCTACTTCTAGTATGTTCTCACATGGTAGATGTTAGAAGGGAGAGGGCAGCTCTCTGGGGCCTCTTTTATAAGGCCACTGATCCCATTCATGATAGCTCCATCCTCATGAACTAATCACATCCAAAGGTGCTCCTAATACCATCACATTAATTATTAGGTTTTCAACATGACTTTTGAAGGGACACCACACTCAGAACATAGCAGTTTGCCTGATGACCTGGAAAGCTAACTAACACAGATAGTAAAGTAAGAAAGGAAATTCTTTTTTTTCTTTTAATCTTCTCTGATCTACAGCTTACTCCCAAGTCCCAGGGGGACAGAGCAACTAAAAGCAGGATTCCACAGATGGAACCATTGCAACCCCTCAAGTGGACAATGGTGATAGCCTGATCTGAGGCAGTACAGTGGGGATAGTTATGGTGTGGAATCCTCTGGTTTAGTTACTAACTGGTGATGGAAGTGAAAGGAAGAGTTAAAAAATGACTCTAACTTTTCTGACCTGGGCAACTGAGAAGGAAGTAAAAGCATGAGCTCAGATCAAAAATACTTGAAGCAGAGGAGACTAGCAATGAAAGAGTTTCATTTGGAATGTATTAAATTTGAGATGACTGCCAGATGTGATGACACAAGCCTGTAATCCCAGCAACTCAAGAGGTGGAGGTAGGAGGATCACAAGTTCAAAGCCAGAGGCAGCCTGTGTAATTTAGTGAGACCCTGTCTCAAGCTAACAAGTAAAAATGGGGATGAGGGTGCAGCTCAGTAGTAGAGCACTTGCAAAGTATGAGTGAGGCCCTTGGTTCAACCTCACAGTACAAAGAGAGAGAAAGGGGGCGGGGACTGGAGTCTACCTGTTCCAGTTTGGGTATGATTTGAGATTGTCCCCCAAGGGTTCATGTATTAGAAGCCTCATTGTGGCAGTGACAGGTAGACTCTGGTAGGAGGTCCTTAGGTTATTGAGTGTGCCCTAAAAAGGAATTGTAGGACTATATCTTGTCTGGATTCCTGTCTCTCTCTCTCTCTCTCTCTCTCTCTCTCTCTTTCTCTCTCTTATATGCACTCCTGTTATGAGCCATAGGGTCCTCCTCAGAGCCTATATACTTTTTGGACTTTCAGCCTTCAAAACCTGTAAGCTAAACAAACCTCTTTTTTCATAAAGCTACCTTGCCTCAGTTATTTCATTATAATAATGGAAAATAGAGAATCATTACACCAAAAAGTGCTGGTGGATGACCAACCATTTCAAGAGGTTGCATATGATCAGGAACAAATGGTACTGAAGAAAAAAGTGGAAGCTGCCTTGAAGGAAATGGCAAAACACAAGGCCCTGGGAATTGATTGATGGAATACCAATTGAGATGTTTCAACAAATAGATGCAGCACTGGAGGTGCTAATTTGTTTATGCCAGGAGATTTGGAAAAGAGCTACCTGTCCAACTGACTGGAAGAGATCCATATTTGTGCCTAATCCCAGGAAAAGGGATCCAACTGAATGTGGAAATTATCAAACAATACCATTAATATCACACACAAGCAAAATTTTGCTAAAGATCATTCAAACGTGACTGCAGTAGTATACTGACATAGAACTGCCAGGAAATCAAGCTGGATTCAGAAGACTGTGGAATAAGGGACACCATTGCCAATGTCAGATGAATATTAGCTTTAGCAGAGAATACTAGAAAGATGTCTGTCTATGTTAATTGACTATGCAAAGGTATTTGACTGTGTGGCTCATAACAAATTATGGATAACAATGCAAAGAATGGGAATATCAGATCACTTAATTGTACTCATGAGGAATCTGTACATGGAACAGGAAGCATCATTCAAAGAGAACAAGGAAACACTGCCTGGTTTAAAGTCAAGAAAAGTGTGGCCAGGACTGTACCCTTTCACTGTACCTCTTCAATCTCTATGCTGAGCAAATAATTGAAGAAGCTGGAATTTATGAAGAAGAATATGGCATCATGATTGGAGGATGACTTAACAAACTACATTGTGCAGATGACACAAGTTTACTTGCTCAAAGTGAAGAGGCTTTGAAACATTTACTGATGAAAATCCATGAACACAGCCTTCAGTATGGATTGCATCTCAACAGCAATAAAACAAAAATCCTTACAACTGTGTCAGTTGCAATTCATGACAAATGGAGAAAAGATTGAGGTTGTCCAAGATTTTGCTTTATTTGGTTCTATAATCAACACCTATGAAAGCATCAGTCAACAAATAAAAAGGCACACTACTTTGGGAAAAGCTGTTGCAAAAGACCTCTTTAAAGTATTGAAAAGTAAAGATGTCATGTTGAGCACAAAGATGCACCTGATTCACAGCAAGGTACTTTCAGTTGCATCATTTGGTTGTGAAAGCTGGACAGTAAATAAGGGAGACAGGAGATGAACTGATGCTCTTGAATTATGGTGCTGGAGACAAATATTGAATATACCATGGACTGCCAAAAGAACCAAAACATCTGTCCAAAAGAAGTGCAACCAGAGCACTCCTTGGGAGCAAGGATGACTAGACTGCATCTGACATATTTTGGACATGTGGTCAGGAGGGACCAATCCCTGGATAAGGACATCACATTTGGGAGAGTGACAGGTCAATAAAAAAATGGAAGACACTCAACTAGATGGATTGACACAGTTGCTGCAACAATGGGCTTAAGCATAAAAAAGATTGTGTGCCTGGCACAGAATCAGGGAGTGTTTCATTCTATTGTACATAGGTTTGCTGTGAGTCAGACCCAACTCAGTGGCACCTAACAACAACAACAATGGAAAATGTACTAATGTAGTTTCTAATTAGAAATATCCAATTGGTCACTGGAGTCTAAGCTTAAGAGAAAGATCAGAACCGGAAAAGAGATATTGGGATTGTTACAATTTGAACCACATGAAATTGCCCACATGTGATTATGTTCTACCCAGAAAAATGACAATTCCATTTTTGATAATATTTCATCTGGGAAAATATACACAGTGAGAGGAGTATTAAAGGTAGAATAGGACCTAGGAAACTTGGTGCAGTGGTGCACACTTCTAGTCCTAGCAACTGAGGAGATAGAGCCAAGAGGATCACAAGTTTGAGTGAGAATCTTACTCAAAATAATAAAAAATCAGCTGGGAGGTGGAGCCCAGTGGTAGAGCACTTGCAAAGTATGTGCTAGGCCCTGGGTTCAACCCCCAAGTACCACCAAAAAGCAAAAAAGAATAAGACCTCAGAAACATTGACTTCTAAGAGTGGGCGGAGGCATCACAGATGGGACAGCACAGTCTGAGGCAAGACTTTGGCATGGTGTGAATTCTGCCGGGTTCACAAGCCTCAGAATGAATAGAGGTGATGTACTATAATCCTGCTAGTGCAACAATGGTGGTGCATCCCACAGGGTGGGTCACTGAATGAACCCTGAAGCCTGGTTGAGCCAGAAAGAGTGGCACAGGCATCCCACCATCATCTCTGCTGGAGGAACACTGTGCAGAAATCCCTCCCTCAGACCCACTACCTTCCAGCGAGAGAGCATATAGGGAAAATATCCTCCATGCAGTGAAATTGAAAAATTTCAAATTAATGGTGCCATCACCCATTAGGAAAATTTATATCAGAGAACAATGAAAACTTCACCATAGGCAGAGACACCAGCAGGGGCACAGCTGAACAACAAGTGCAGCTTTCCCTGACAGCAAATGGCTGTAACAAGATATGGCCGGGCACTTGACAAGGATGCACGGCTGAGGAAAGGGCGTCCAGGCCCTCTCAAATGGTCACAGCTGGTAGGAGTATAGGTGGACAAAACAGAGGTCTGCAGGACTTTCCAGGGAAGAGACTGGATGACAGGGCCCCAGTGTAGGGTCTTGGACCCAGAGACTGTGGGTGGTTTTCTTTGTTTGGTTGGTTTGTTTTGTTTTCCTGAGAGAGGTGATCACTGCCCTGGCCTTTGGTGCCATTGGAACCATAAGCTGCAGGGAGGGAAACTGAGGAGTGGTGAGTTCAGGGGATAGTGAAAAGAGGCAGGTGCTGCTGGATTCCTGAGCCTAAAAAAGCTTGTTTAGCATAAGATGCATTTAGCGCCTAGCAGGGCTTGTGATGTGGAGAAGTAACACTATGGGTCTGAGGAGCTGAAGACACACAGTTTAGGCTGTGGTGCAATTGGGGGCTGAGAACACTATGGACAAGGAGAAACTGAGGGGCCAGTGCTGAATGCAGAGGCTGCAGCAGGACCTAGGAATTGGACACAGGCTACAAACTACAGGAGATGAGGGAGGGAAAGAGAAGCACCCACCACCATCAACACCCCAAATCATGGGAACATTGAGGGAGAATCTCTACACGTGGAGGAGGCAGGACCTAGCACCCAGACCAAGAAATGGGTAAGCCTCAGTAGAAAAACACACGAAACATAAAAGGATATGCTGGAAGGGAAGATCCTATAGAGCAAAGCACCTCAACAGAAATGTCAGGGTAACCAAATTCCTGGGGATGCCTGAAGGAGAATTTAGAACCCTGCTTATAAATATGCTAAAAGACCTCAAAGACACCACCATGAAAGGAATTGATTCACTGGACAAAAAGTTACCTAACTTGGAAGAGCAGTTTCCTAGAGAAATAGAAATTCTGAAGAAAAATCAAGCATAGGTCCTTGAGATGCAAGGATAATTAAACCAACTTGGCATTATGGTAGAATCTTCAATCTCAAGAATAGATAAAGCTGAAAACAGGTTTGCAGAAGCTGAAGAAAAGGTAGAAGACATTATTTGCTCACATCCCAAGATAGAAAGAATGATAAAGCAGTATGACCAAGATTTTCAAGAGATATTAGAAAAAATGAGGAATTGAAACCTACGCATTGAGGGGGTCCACAAAGGAGCCAAAAACAACATGAGAGGATTAGGAAATTTATTCAAAGAAATATTAGCTGAAAACTTCCCAAACCTAAGGCAAGAGCTGGGTACCCATACAACTGAAACATTCAGAACCCCAGAGTAGAGCAGAACAGATCCTCCCTATGACTCATTAAAATTGGAATGCTAAATCTAGAGAGCAAAGAACCTATTCTAAAAGCTGCAAGGGAGAAATGCCAACTCACAACAAAGGCAAATTGATAAGAATAACAGTAGACTTCTCAACAACAATGTTAAAGGCAAGGAAAGCTTGGATAGACATCATCCAAACTTTGAAAAAGAATAACTTCCAAACAAGATTACATTATCCCGCACAATTATCTTTTAAAATATATGATAAGTACAAGATCCCCCACACGTCTGTCAGTTTGCCGCACTGTGGGGGCTTGCGTGTTGTGATGAGGCTGAGAGCTCTGCCACTGTAACCTTAGACATGAGCAAGGTTACCCAAGGTGGACAGGTTTTCAGCTGAGCTTCCAGACTAAGACAGACTAGAGAGTAGGACCTGGCAAGCCACTCCCGAAACAACTAGCCATTGAAAACCCTATGGATAGCAAAGAAACACTGTCAGATATAGTGCCTGAAAATGAGGCCCCCAGGTTGGAAGGCACTCGAAAGACTACTGGGGAAGAGTTGCCTCCTCCAAGTAGAGTATACCGTGATGAGGGAAATGGAGTAAAACCCCAGGGTGCTCAATGTGATGATGTGACAGGACTCAAAATGAGGAGAAACAACTGTAAATATCCATTAATAATTGGAACATGGAATGTACGTAGTATGAATCTAGGCAAGTTAGAAATTGTTAAAAGAGAAATGGATCGCATAAACATTGACATTCTAGGCATCAGTGAGCTAAAATGGACCGGCATAGGCCATTTTGAGTCAGACAGTCATAT
>VMDO01006866.1:0-32500 GCA_007922755.1 Pedetes capensis
GTCATTTGAGTTGTTGCTATTAATAGGACACAAATTATGTAAAAATGTTGGTTATAACAAATTAAACCACATCCAGAGAGATAAATATCATGTTTTCTCTCATATATGGATGTTAGACTTCAATATATATTCATTATTAAAACATCTAGATCATTAAAGCAGTCAGGACCTAAGTAAGGAAAGAAAATGGATTAAAGAAAAGGGGAAGGGACAAGAAGAAAGGATTATGGGAGAAAAGAAAAAATATATATCACATATGTTGCCCTTATGGCAAAATCCAGATGTACATATATAGATAGATATGCTCACAAAAAAGACATGCAAGTAGAAAGGAAACCATTGGTGGGGAAAAAGGGACTGGGGGAAGAGTGTCATGAGAGGGTAAGGGGAGGTTAACATGAGCAGTGTACAATGAAATGCATGTATGGAAATGTCATAATGAGACCCGTTAGGTTGTACATTAAAAATTAATTTTAAAAAAGGAAAGAAATATTGGTTACAGTATCATTTTTAGTAATTTTGTTGAAATAAAAGAAAGAAAAATAAATTTTATGGATTGAATCTTAATTCTTTATGTATGATATATGTATATATACATATATAACTCATTATATATACAATATATTCATTATATATCCATTATATATATGTGTGTGTGTGTATATATATATAGTTTGTTATATATCCACTATCACTAATCCAACAAGGGAATGCTCCAACATGCATAATGATCATTAGATTCAGCAGTCTTTAATATTTGTATTTTATGTGACTTGAAGTCATATAAAAACTAGTTTTTAATAGTTTCCATTTTGTCATTATAAGATAGATGTAAAGGTAGAAAAGATTATATTTTATTTAATAGTTTGTTAGTTTCCTTTATAACTTCCAAATATATAAACATGGTGTATGACCCTCCAATTACACTCCTCCCTCAGGCCTCACAAAAGACAATCACAGCCCCAATCATAGGGTTTTCAGGAACTGTATTAATATTTTTTAAAAAAGGAAATCCCTGATGGGGGGTGAAATCCTGAGGAGTCTGTCAATAATGAACATGGGGCTTCTGCTTCCTGTATTTCCTCAGTGCTTAAGCTTGGGTGAACATTTTGACTTTTCTCTGTTGCGATTCCCCCTCCTGCCACATCAGATGCCACTCAGCCACAAAACATCACAATAGTAAACAGCAAATGGCGTGGGAACTTTGAGTCATTGTAGCAATGTGAGACCATAAGCCTGGGCAAAGTTTTACACTTTTGGTCAAAAAACCAAAAAGAACTTGGAGAATGAATTTGAAATACATCATAACCAAGCTGTTCCTACAAACTAAGTTAATAGTTTATGTAATATCACATATGTTTTTGAAATGATAGTAAAGACACCTGGAATCATAATACTCTTTCAGTAGCAAATGTCATATTACGTTTTTAGGGCATTACGTCAATTTAGTATTTCACGTATTATTAATAATGCCTCATTACATAAAATTATTACTAAACTGGCAATTAAGTGGATGTGAAGGATCCATATGCTAAACAGCTCATAACATTTCAATTATGAATTTCATATCAGATGTCTTCTAGTGTACATTAGCAACATTAACCAACAACCTCTTTGCCAGAACCACCCAAATGAACTCTGCTTTGTAGCATGTGATATTGGCATAAAGTCATTTTGCACATTTTCCTGAATTTAAGGAAATTAGAAATGGAATCAGCAGATGAAGCAGCTAGCCCTCTCTCCAGGTAGTAGTAAAGTGTTTGTTAATGTTATAATTAGTTCTCTCTTGAACATATAAAGCCATGGGGATGCCATTCATGCTTCTTGGTCGACTAAAGAGTAGTTTTCTTATTCTTTGCTTTATATTTTCAATACCAAATAAAAGAAGCAAACAAACAATGATTCCATTGTTTCTACTTAGTTATATATTACATACTCACTTTCATCCCTAACTGATTTCATCTTTTGGTTGTTTGTAAATGCAAGTGGTGTAACAGCACAATAGTTCCACCTATGGATTGTCCTTGGACACAAAACCCAATGATCCTTTAAAAAAAAAGAGTTGGTGCACGTCACTCCAAAATGGGACTGCATTGAATTTAGCCCCTCCTTTTATTCTCCAGTAGCTGTGGACCCAACCAGATGGCACTTAACAACAACAAATGAAAGCAGTGGATAATAGAGGCTTCAATCAGAAAATACTAGGGCTTCTTCAAGAATTAAGGACAGCTGTTAGCATAGCCATCAGCCCACTCTTTGAACAATAAGTCATTGAAGACCCTAAAAATACCATAGAAGCACTGTCAAATATAGTATTAGAAAATGAGCTCCTGGGGCTGGAAGGGATTCAAGAAACAACTGGGGAAGAGTTACTTCCTCAAAGTAGAGTCAACCTTAATGAGTGGAATAGAGTAAAGCCTCTGAGACCTCCTTTGTTGATATGGCAAAACTCAAAATGAGAAGAAACACAGTGACTACAACAATGGGGTCAAACATAAAAAGATTGTGTGCATGGCACAGTATTGGGAAGTGTTTCATTCTGTTTTATCTAGGGTCAGTATGAATCAAATCTGATTCAATAGCACCTAACAACAACAATATTAACACAGTAGGCAGGAATTTTCCCTCCAATTTCCTTAGCACGTCTTTCTGATGTGCAGTTTTATAAGGCAAGTACACCATTCTAACATTGCACTGCATAGTAACAAAGTGGATAAGATTAGCTGGTTCTCGGGCCACTCCCTCATCTCCATATACAGCATCTTATCAATGGTTCATGATTCAAGGTTAAGACCTCTGGTCTAGCATATTTGAAAATGATTAGATTTTAAGATGAATATACAGTTGTTAGGTGCCATGGAGCTGGATCTGATTCATAGTGACCTATGTACAACAGAATGAAACATTTCCCAATTCTGTGCCAGGCACATCATAATCATTTTTATGCTTAAACCCATTGTTGCAGCTACTGTGTCAGTCCATCTAATTGAGGGTCTTCATTTGTTTCATTGACCTGCCACTCTCACAAACATGATGTCCTTCTCCAGGGCTTCATCCCTCCTGACATGTCCAAAACATGTAAGACACAGTCTATGTCCAAGGAGGACTCTGGTTGTACTTCTTCTAGGACAGATCTGTTGGTGTTTTTGGCAGTCCATGATATATTCAACATTTGTCTTTACCACCATAATTCAAAAGCATCAATTCTGCCTCCCTTATTCAATGTCCAGCTTTCACAACCATACAATGAAGCCAAAAATATCATGGCATGAGTCAGGCGGACCTTCATCTTCAATGTGACATCTTTACTTTTCAACACTTCAAAGAGGTCTTTTGCCACAGCATTTCCCATTGCAATGTGTCTTTTGATTTCTTGACTGCTGCTTTTGTGGATGTTGATCATAGAACCAAGTAAAGCAAAATCTTGGACACCCTCAATCTTTTCTCCATTTATCATGAAGTTGCTTACTGACCCAGGTGTAAGGGTTTTTGTTTTCTTAATGTTGATGTGCAATCTCTAATGAAGGCTGTGTTATTTGATCTTCATCAGTAAATGTTTCAAATCTTCATATCTTTCACCAAGCAGAGTTGTGTCATCTGTATGACATGGGTTGTTGGTCTTCCTCTAGTCATTATGCTCCATTCTTCTTCATAAAGTCCAGCTTCTCAGATTATTTGATTAGCATAGAGATTAAAGAGGTACAGTGAAAGGATAAAGCCCTGACGCACACCTTTCTAGATTTTAAACCAGGCAATGTTTCCTTGTTTTGTTCAAATAACTGCCTCCTGGTCCATGTACAGATTCCTCATGAGTACAATTAAGTGCACTTGTATTCTTGTTCTTTGCAATGTTATCCATAATTTGTTATGATCCACATAATTAAATGCCTTTGCATAGTTGATAAAACATAGATACACATCTTTTTGGTATTCTCTGCTTTCAGCTAATATCTATCTGATATCAGCAAAGATGTCACAATTCCACATCCCCTTGTGAATCCTGCTTGATTTTCCAGCAGTTCCCTGTCTATATACCGCTACAGTTGCTTTTGAATGATCTTCAGCAAAATTTTACTTGTGTGTGATATTAATGATACCATTTGCTAATTTCAACATACAGTTGGATGCCTTCTCTTGGGAATAGGCACAAATATGTACTTCTTCCAGTCAGTTGGTCAGGTAGTTGTTTTCTAAATCTCTTGGCATGAACAAGTGAGCCCCTCCAGGGCTGTATCTGTTTGTTGAAACATCTCTATTGGTATTCCATCAATTCCTGGACCCTTGTGTTTCTCCAGTTCCTTCAAGGCAGCTTCCACTTCATCCTTCAGTACCATTGGTTCCTGATCATATGCAATGTATTGAAATAGTTGGTCATCCACCAATTCTTTTTTGGTGCAGTGACTGTATGTATTCCTTCTATCTTCTTTTGATGTTTCCTGTGTCATTGAATATTTTCCATGTAGAATTCCTCACTAATGCCGCTTGAGCCTTAAATTTTTTCTTCAATTCCTTAAGCTTGAGAAAAACAGAGCATGTTCTTCTCTTTTGGTTTTCTATCTCCAGCTCTTTGCCCATGTCATTATGGTATTTGATTTTGTCTTCTCAAGCCTGCCCTTTGAAATCTGTTTAGTTCTTTAACTTTGTCATATCTCCTTTTTACTTTAGCTGCTTGTGATTCAAGGGCAAGTTTCAGAGTCTGTTTGGCATATAATTTGGTCTTTTTTTCTATCTTTTTAGTAGCTTTATGCTTTACTCATGAATGATGTCTTTTATGTCATGCCACAACTCATCCGGTCTTCAATCATTAGTGTCCAATGCATCCAACCTGTTCATGAGGTGGTCTCTGAACTCAGGTGGGATATACTCAAGGTCATACCTTGGCTCTCATACACTTGTTTTAATTTTCTTCAATTTCAGTTTGAACCTGCATGTGAGCAATTGATGGTCTGATCCACTGTTGGCACTTGGTCTTGTTGTGACATTTGTTTGACATTGAGCTTTTCGATTGCCTCTTTCTGCAAATGTAGTCAGTTTGGTTCTTGTACATTCCATCTGGTGAAGTCTATGTGTATAGTCACCATTTATGTTGGTGAAAAAATATATTTGCAATGAAAATGTCATTGGTCTGACAAAATTATATCGTGTGATCTCCAACATTGTTCTTGTCACCCAGGCCATATTTTCCAACCACTGAGCCTTCTTTCTTGTTTCCAACTTTTGCATTCCATTCACCAGTAATTATCAGTAGATCCTGATTGCATATTCGATCTATTTCAGTTTGCAGAAGCTGGTAAAAAAATCTTCCCTATCTTATCTGTGGCCTTAGTGGTGGGTGTAAAATACAAGTCGTATTAACTGGCCTTCCTTGTAGGCATATGGATATTATTCTATCACTGATAGCATTGTACTTCAGGACAAATCTTGAGATATCTTTTTTGATGAAGAATGCAACCCCATTTCTCTTTAATCTATTATTCCCAACATAGTAGCCCATATGATTATCTGATTGAAATGGCCTATGCCAGTCCATTTTAGCTCATTGATGCCTAGAATGTCAATGTTTATGTACTCCATTTCCCTTTTGATGATTTCTAATTTTCCTAGATTTATACTGTGTACATTCCACATTCTAATTATTAATGGATGTTTACAGTTGTTCCTTTTCATTTTGAGTCATGCCACATCTGCAAGTGGAGGTCCCTGGCGTTTTACTCCATTCCCATCTTTAATGTAGACTCTACTTTGAGGAACGACTCTTCCCCAGTCATCTTTTTAGTGCCTTCCAACCTGAGGGGTTCATTTTCCAGCACTATATCTGACAGTGCTTCTCTACTATTCATAGAGTTTTTAATGGCTAATTGTTCAGGAATGGGTTAGTCATATTCTTCTCCCTAGTCTATCTTAATCTGGAAGCTCAGCTGCAACCTGTCCACCCTGAGTGACCCTGCTGGTATCTGTAATACTGGTGGCATAGGTGTCAGCATCATCGCAACACACAAGTCCCCACAGTATAATAAACTGACAGACAGGTGGGGGAAAGCTAAATATATATTTTACCAGAATACAATGTACTAATTTTTAACTATAGTTACATTTGCCTTGAAAACTAGACTATCCAGTCTCTCCTGGTCTAATCATGCACTTCTCAGTTTCTAGGAACTAGGGAAGTTTAATCAATAGTTGTAAGGCTGTATTTCATTCAACAAACATTAACTGAGGCTCAAGATAAAGTACATTTTCAGTCCTCCAAGGAGCCATAGTCTTGTAGGAATGGTACTGGGTTTCTATATTGAATACTCTGTGATGAAGATAGAGGAGGTGTGGTCAATTCTGCTGATAGGAAGGTAGAAGCTGAAGATTGATTTACCTGGGAAATGGTTGGCCAAGAAGCTCTGAGCTAAAAGCATGAAAAATAAAGGGCTGTTTATCTGGTCAAGACAGAGGGAATAACATATGTAAAGCCAAAGAGAATAAAAATAGCAGGAAACATTTGGGAACATGCAGATAGTTCAGAATGACCTGAGCACAGAAAACAAATTGTAGAGTGACAGAAAATGACAATGGGGAAGCTGCTCAGGATGAACTCACAGAGCACTCTCTGTGCCTCTCTAAGGAAAGAAAATTTGTCATTAAATGTGAGGGTTTATGAATGATTGTGTTATTGGCCCCAATTCTTTACCCTTCTCTGCACCTATTTTTTTTGTAGTTTTTCCCACTAAAAATGTTGAATATGATTCTCTACTTTTTGACTTTGTGTCAAAAATCACATGTGTGGCTTTGTTCAGTTCAATGAGATGTAGGTAATACTGTACCTGTTTCAAGCCTATTGGCCTCTTGTATTTCTGTTTCCCTGCTTGCACCTCTGATATCATTATGAGAAGAAGATGCCTAGCAAGATGAGAGCCATGTGGACCAGAGCCAGCTCATCCCAGCCAAGCCCTGGTCAGCCCAGCCTAGGTCAGCTCAGCTAACTGTTCAGCTGACCCTCAGAGTCATCAGTTGTAGGGAAAAATTGGGAGGCAATTGGCAAAAACTCCCGAACTGGGAAAATGGCTTCTGAATATCTGATTTTTAAATTAGAAATCTAGGGAAAATGAAAGTAACTTGGTTGCACGTTTGTACAAAGCCCTACCTGATTGGACAATTGGACTCAGCTGATTGGCTTAGGCCATTCTGTGGGCGAGCTATATAAGGAGCTATGCTGCTGCAGCTTGATCCTTTACGCCTTTTACGCCCTTTTCTACCCCTTTTTGCCCTTTTTGCCTTTTTTTTTGCCCAGACCATTGGCTAAGCAAGATCCTTTTTGCCCATTCTCACCCGGACCACCCATGAGGAAACAGCTTTCCTGTTCTCTCCTGGACCTTCGGTGAGGAAAGGACACTCTCCCATCGCGAACATCAACCAGGAAAGAACCTACTCTCTGTCTGATCACCAATGAAGCAAGAACTGTCTCCTTGTGACCACCGAGACCACCAACACAGGTGTTTGCTCCTGGAAGGCAAAAGCATCTAAGGCTTTTCCTTTCTCCCATCTCCGCCAGTGTCCTGAGGGCTGCAGGAGTCCATGCCCCTCACCTGAGGGTCCTGTGTGAATTCTGTTTAATATCTGTGTGCAAGGCGGTGCCGCCCATCTGAACATCCAGGCTGGACCAGGAGGCGCGTGCCCCACAATCTGTCAACTAGATGCTTAATGTGACATGTTCCTGAGAGATTTGTGGTGGTTTGCTAGGCAGCATTTTATGGACTTTGCTAATTATGTGGGCCAGTTAAAGGGCCACAGCAGAGAGAAAATATGCTTCAATTTTCATTTTAGAAGGTTTATTTTGTCTGAATGTGATGGGTAGGCTAAGGAGGGGCAAAAACAGAGGCTGGCAGACATGTAAGATTATTGTGATAATGCAAAGAGAAATACCAGGAACTTGAACATGGTCCTTTGGCCAAGGACAGAGAGGTAAGGTGAGGAATTAAGATTTTTTTCCTTAAAATTTTTTTAAATTATAGAATACTTCAAACTACAAAACAATTCACATAATATAACTGACACCCGTGCAACCACAACTTATATGTAATACGTCATTTTTGTTAGATGCTGTTGAGTCGGAACCAACTCATGGCAACTCTGTGTACAACAGATGAAACACTCCTCAACACTGTGTCATGCCCAGCACTATTGTCAGTGCTTCTCTGCTTTTTATAGGGTTTTCAATGGCCGAATGCTTTTTGGGAGTGGGTTTTCAGGTCCTTCTCCCAAGCCTACAGCACCTGGTATTCCCAGGTTGTCTCCCATCCAAGTACTAACCAGGCCCAACACTGCTTAGCTTCTAAGATCTGATGGGATCAGATGCCATGGTGGTATAGCTACAGGCATATTTAATATAAATCAGCACTTTGTGACTTAAAAGAAGTTGTAGCTTTATCCCCAATTCTTCTTCCCCTTCCTCCTTAGAGGTAACTTCTGTCCTGAGGCTCAGTGCATAATTTCCATGCATGAATTTTAGTATGTGTCCATCAATGTACACTTCTGTTTTATTCTGTATGTTTAGAATTTTATATATCATCACATGCATCCTTTTACAATTTGCTATTTTATATTTTTGAGATGTATCCATTTTTATACAGGTAATATATGGAGGAATTGAGATAATAAAAAAGTAAAAATTAACAGTGTAAAATATAAGAGAGAGGAAAAAATCACAGATAACCACTATATTTCTGGCTAGGGTGATCATGTGAATTACAAAGGATTAGGAATATAATAAAAGGAGCAGATTTGAAATGAGGAGGGCTGGAAAATATTGAGTTCAATTTGGGTCAGAGGAGTATGTCTAACTGTGGGGGCCATACTGATAGAATATGCTCTGAGGGCAATTAGATTTGGGGATTACTGAGAAGCAAGATGTGGTCTAGAGATAAAACCTTAGCCTTGTACCTTAATGACAGCAAGTTGGAGAGCTCACTCAGGAAATGCATGCTGAGTGAGCAGAAAATAAGACCAAAGACAGAACTCTAAGCCAAAAATATCTTCAATGGAGGGCAAACAGAGGGTCAGCAGTCAAGGCTTTCCTTACATCTTTATTGGGAATATTCTTTCCTTTAGATTTAAGCTAACAACCCTAACAGTTGGCCGTAAGATATTTAAAGGCAAGTTCATCTCAATTTAATTAATAATAATAGTTGAAGGAATAAACCTTGAGTTCTCTCATGTAAGAAATGACGTTTTCTAACCTGTAAATAAATTCATGAGACAAAACTGGCCATTTTATGTCCAAAGCAATATCTGCTTCTCTTCCACATGAGTGTAGGTTGGTGATAAAGAACATGGACACAATTTTCTGGCATTTTCCAAACACATGCTATCTACTTTTAACCTATACATATAATTTCTCCCAGATACAAAAGAACAATCCTCATTCTAATATGAGAATAACAGAAAGACCTCACCTGTCAGATGCTGTCCACACACATCAGAGAATGAGATGTTTGAGCCAGGCCCTGTGGGCTGGTGACTGATATGAGGCACACCTAGATCACACACTCTTAGAAAAATGTTTGAGCTTCCATCTCCATATTCACAATTACTTATGTATAAATGATGTACTGACACTATGAAACCAATAGATCACATAGTTTATAAAATAGCAAGAAAATTTAAATGCATGAGATATGCAACATATAGAAGCAGGTATTCTACTATTTCTCTCCTATCCCCACCCCAATAGATTGTCTTATGTGCCCTCTGGTGTGTCTTCTTCACTTTTAAAGCCCTTCTGAAAGAGACCATCTGATCTCTTCCTTCATGTGAGAAAATATGCACTATATCACCATTATTATGAAAGCACCATTACTTACTCCTTTCCAAAAATATTTTGCACATATGAAACTCAAATTTTCAGTTAAATTTAAAAATTTCTCGTTCTATGTGAAGTGGAAATTAGAATCTCACTTTCTTCTACCAATCCCCATCCCCACACCATCCCTAATCCCTGGGAACTACTAATTTGTTCTTTTCTAAATTTTTTTTTGGTATGAATAACAATTTATTAACTTATTCTAAGTCTTTATATTATATTCTGGTCAATAAATTTACTCTTTTATGGCTGGTTTAATTCTTCAAACATTTCTTTTTTTCCCCCATTTATTGGTAAATGTTGGTGGGATACAGAGTAATATAGTTTACCTTTGCTAGTCCCCTCCCTCCTTATTTCTACTCTTTATATTATCCCTTCTTCACTAAGTTTAACTGTGCATTTTTATACATCAACTTACGTATAGGGTTTTTTCTTCCTTTAGGTAAGGTTCAGCTCCCACATATGAATGAGAACATATATTATTTCTCTTTTTGAGCTTGTGTTCATTCACTGAAGGTGCTATTCTCCAGTTCCATCTATTTTGCTGCAAATGACATTACTTCATTTTTTATTGCTAAGTAATATTCCATTGTGTATATGTAACACAATTTTTTATCCATTCTACTGTTGATGGGCACCTTGGTTGGTTCTATATCCTTGCTATTGTGAAGAGTGCTGCATTGAATATGGAGATGCAGGTGTCTCTGTGGTATGATGACTTGTGTCCCTTTGGGTATCTTCCCAGTAGGAGAATAGCTGGGTCATATGGCAGTTCTATTTTTAATTTTCTAAGGTATCTCCATATTTGATTCCAAAGTGGTTGAATAATTTACAGTCTCACCAACAGTGTAAGAGGGTTCCTTTTTCTCCACATTCTCGCCAGCATTTGTTATTATTTGTTTTGTTGATCTTGGCCATTCTTACTGGAGTTAGGTGGAATCTCAGAGTTGTTTTGATTTGCACTGTCCTAATGGCTAGGGATATTGAGCATTTTTTCATGTGTCTCTCAGCCCTATGAACTTCTTCATTTGAGAACTGTCTGTTCATTTCCTTTGCCCACTGTGTATTGGGTTATTTGTTATCTTGGGATTTGCTTTCTTGAGTTCTTTGTAAATTCTACAAATTAGTCTTCTGTCAGATGTGTAGGATGCGAAGATTTTCTCCCATTCAGTCGTCTCTTTTTTAGTTCTGTTGATTGTTTCCTTTGCTATACAGAAGCTTTTTAATTTCATGTAATCCCATTTGTTGACTCTTGGTGTGATTTCCTGAATGATTGGAACCTTGTTAAGGAAATGCTTTCTTATGTCTATGTGTTAGAGCATATTTCCTATCTTTTCTTCTAGTAGTTCCAAGGTTTCTGGTTTTATAGTGAGATCTCTTATCCATTTTGAATTGAATCTCGTACAAATTGAGAGGTTAGGGTCTGTTTTCATTTTTCTGTAAATGGAAATCCAATTTTCCCAGCACCATTTGTTAAAGAGGCTATCCTTTTTTCCATTTTGCATCCTTAACCTCTTTGTCAAAGATCAGACTGAAGTTGCATGGGTGTATCTCTGGGTCTTCAATTCTGTTCTACTAGTCTTCAAGCCTATTTTTGTGCCAGTACCAAGCCCTAGTTTGTTCTTAATCTCTATAATAATTTTGTATTGTCGAGAATACTATATGAATGGCATAAGACAGTATTTATATGGTAAATTTATACAGTAAAAGTTGTTTTTGAGATTGACTTTTAACACTCAAGATAATGCCCTTCAGGTCCATCTGAGTTGTTATATGTATCAATAGTTGGTTTCTTTTTATTGCTGATTAGTATTCCATGGTATTGATGTACCATAGTTTTTTTTTAATCATTCACCCATCATGGAACATTTTGGTTGTTATTAGTTTTTAGCTATTACAAATAAAGCTGCTAAGAAAAATTTTGTACAGCTTTTTGTGTGGATATATAAGTTTTCACTTCTTTGGAATAAGTGCTCAATCAATAATGGTGAATAAATTTTTTTAGAAACTGCCAAACTTGCATTCTGCCAGCCATGGTAAGAGATACCCAGAAGTTGAGCCTGGTGATACACACCTATAATCCCAGTACTCGGTAGGTAGAGGCGGAAGGATCTCAAGTTGAGGCCAGCATGGTAAGATTCTGTCTTAATAAACAAATGAGAGAGAGAGAGAGAGAGAGAGAGAGAGAGAGTTCAGTTTGAACTGGGTTACCCATCTAGAGTACCTGAATTATCTGTAGGAGCATAGTGCTGCTTTCCTTGGTTTGTAATTTCAAATCAACAACAGGAAAAACAGTGAGATGAGCATAAGTGAGTCTGAATAAAGCAATACTTTCCTCTTCAGTAACAATTTTTATAAATAAATAAAGTTCTTACCTGTACTTTCTCTGCATTGCCTGTTAATAAGTCTGATTCTTTCAAATCATAGTATATATATATTTTTTTTCTCTCAAAGAAAACAGCTGTATCTACTTGAAATACAGGTGGTTTTTCTTTAAACTTAGCACTGATCAAAGTGCTTAATGTCCCATTTGTCCTGTTCTCAATGCTAATTAGATTCCCTAAATCCAATCTCCTCCATATATTGGTCATGAGCATGGTAATACTATTTTTGATTTATTCGTTTTTAAAAATTTAATGCTTACCATCTTCAGAGATAAATATAATAGGAGACATTATTTTATTTCTTTTAAACAAATTTATTTAAACAACTGAAATTCTGGAAATTAAACTTGACATTCTTCATTTAACAAAGACTTCAAGTGACATGGACTCATGGCAGTTAATACAACAGCCCACAAGCTCTTACTCTCCTAAATTTGATTTAGAGTGGAATGTTTCAAGGCTTTTCCTTCTTCCAGAAGTGAGTTGCATGCAGATTTCTTCTCAGCCCCAGCTCCGGCCTGCTTCTTCCTCATGCTCACTGTGTTAGGCTCACAGACTTGAGTCACAAGAGACTCAGAGACTAGCACCAAAAAGGCCTGGATCTCCAAATGGGGAGGAACTCTCAGAGCCCCGCCCTCCATCAGTTCTAAGAACCAAAACACTCATCTATAGGAAGAGGTAGAAGTGGCAGAGAACAACTTGAACAGAGGCCTGTTATCATCAGGGAGCTTCTAAAGCTCAGGGTGGAAAGATGGGTTGGACTAAGGAACCCTGGCCACCTTGGGCACTCTTGTTTCTCCCTTGACCTGTGGTCAGAGAAGATAGGTGGTACAGGGGGGCAAGAAGCAGACATGTTTTGAACCTATATAGTTAGGTTATGCTCAGCACAATGGAAATGTAATTCTTGCTCACCTAACTTTATACTAGAGCTGGAAAATGTGTAGGCACGGGGAGATGTGGCTCTGCAGACTTTTATTACATACCCATCCCCCAAAAAATGTAGGAATTGATATGTAACCAACATGTGCACATTCTTTCCCCTCTGCCTCAGGGCTCTGCCTCAGGCAGTCATTCCAGGACCCAGGCTTGTGCTGACATCACCATCTTTAAAATGTGGTTTCCAGGAGAATATGACAGGCGGGGCTGCATTTCCATCCGAGTCAGCCAGAAAAGGAGAAAGAGCATGGGGGAGCATTTTCAGGAAGAATTTATGGGCCAAAGCAAGAGGTGGCCATTCACCTGTGCTCATGTTCTACTGGAGAAGATAGCCCCAATCATCTTACTTTCCCCAGCTGCAAGGAAATCTGGGATACAGGGCCCATTAATGAGGCCAAATAAGATGGAAAGAAGACTTCATGTGGGCAGAAGCCAGTCAGTGCCAGTTGTGCATCTGGCAGTCTCCATCCCAGAGTCTTTTCCACTGGACTGGTGTCTGGGTGAGCTTCTGATAAAGGGGGGAAGGAACCTGTGGACCTGGGAACCATCCTCAGCTCAGGTGAGGATGTGCTTGCAGAGAGTGGACCCTGGCGTCACCTCCCCACAAGGACCAGAAGAGGTGAGCAGTGGCCTGGCTGACCCTGCGTACAGACTGAAGACCTGCTCTCTAGAGGGAAATTTCCCACCCTGGGAAGCCTATCAGCTTTTCTACCAGAACAGAGTATCAGCGGGTAAAAATGATCAGTGGGTGTAGGGGGTTCATAGAACATTTATTCATTTGATGTGGCTGCAGAAGTAAGTGGATGGGAGTCAATTCAGTTGTAAAAACAGAGGAGAATGCCATAGAGTAATGTCTGTCTTCAAATGAACCCAAGCATCTACCTCTCGAAGAGTGAAGGGTGCCCTTGAAGTAAGTTCTTGCTGACAGATCACAGAAGCAGGTCAGGGAGGACTCTGCGTGCCACAACGTCACTGTCAGAACAGGAACACTAGCACAGGTGCACTCCTTTATTAAAGACACACCCCCTGTAAAGGTAAGAGCTGATGCGGAACCAATATGTGCAAATTCTCTTCCCCTCTGCCCTTGGCCCAAGGGCAACTGCACAAAATGGGATTAATTGGGATTATGGGGGCTTTGGCTGCTTGGCTGCTACTCAAGGATGAATGCTTAATTTATGTCTCAGTGGTCTTGACTCCTGCCTGATTAAACTGGTTCATTCAGGCCATTGTTTGCCAAGAACTTCGCTTTCAAAGAGTGGTTACAGGTGGTGCTTTTATGTAACTGACTTTTAGCTTTGATGCAGTACAATACAGGCCTTTAATGGATTGCTCCCCTACCTCCTTTCTCTTAGAAATAACTAAATGCACAAATAAATTCAATGGTTTCTCCTCTCATCTTGCAGGGGTTTTCCTGTGATAACAAAGTGTCAACAGGTGTGATTGTCAAAAATATATAGAACGGATGTGCAATTATTATTGGACAAGAGAAAAGAGCATTTGTTTGGAAAATATGCATTGAGCAAAGATGTTAATATTCAGAAATGCTCCACCTCCTCTTAGACACATATTCCTCTAAGTCAAAAGGTGCTATTGGCAGGCCTGGGGCCTGATGGTGCCCTGAAGCAGATGGAACTGGGGACCACCTTCCAGTGTCCCTGTGCTGTGCCTGCCATGACTTAAGATCTTCTCCTGGATTCGATGAGAAACTTTGTCTTTGAGGTTTGTTGTAGCCTGGGCCATACTTGGTTGGTATTTGAAGTTATGGGGAAAGACAGGCAGCTCCTCTTCTACTGGGATTTAAATGAAGACTGTCTACAAACCTACACTGGCTTGATGGTTTTAACCCATATAGTTAACTTGGTTTCAAGTATATAAACAAATTTTTTCTTTATAACAAACGATTTTTTTTTTTTTTGACTTCACACTTTAGGTCAGTCAAAAGGACCAAATTGATTTGGGTAAATGTGCTCTGTAGCATAAAGACTTGCATGCTATTTCCAGAAACCACACAACCCCTTCAGAGGCAAATAAGTTCTGAGACTGAGTAGACTAAGGGAAGTTTTCTGACTAAAAGGGACTTTCTGAGAAACTGTCGTCCTATGACTTTTGTGCCGAGTTAAAAATAAAGGCTGTGATTTCATACTAAAGTAACATGACAGAGATTTGTACATTAGCTATGTAATATTTAATTAGCTTAATTAATTAATTAATATAATTATAGAAACTTGTTTCCCAATAGCATACATCAACTACAAATTACTACAGAGATTATGAGCATCCTCATTCTGTACTTGTATGGTGTTGTTTGGACTATGCTTGGAAAATGTTAAAATGTATCCATATTATTTCTCTTAGCTTTACAGAAAAAACCTGCTACCAAATACAACTCATTGACATAAGAAGTCTACCATATTATATTTGGAAAATGTACAATAACTATTCGGGCCTGTAGCGGTAGCCCTGTGGCATCCGATCCTGTCAGATCTCAGAAGCTAAGCAGGGTCGGACCTGGTTAGTACCTGGATGGGAGACCGCCTGGAAGCACCAGAAGCTGTAGGCTTGGGAGAAGGACCTGGCAACCCCCTCCCAAAAATCAATCTGCCATTGAAAACCCTATGAACAGCAGAGAAGCACTGACAATGGTGTTTCCCCTGTTGAACAGAGGGTTGCTATGAGTCGGATACCGACTCGACGGCACCTAACAACAACAATAGCTATTCAAACTCTACTTTTGGTGAGGATCCTATAAAGAACTTTATGGAAAATGCAATTATGAGCATATTATGGTATTACTTAAGCATTAACTTTTATATTATCTCCCCCAAATATTTTGATAATAAAATTCAGGATTTAATCAAATTCAGGATTTAATCAGGGGTGGATGATAGTAAAAATATAGTAGGGATGATAGTAAAATGATAGTAAAATTAATTAAGTCAATCTGAATGTAAGAGAGGGCCAGAGATCCTAGGGAAGCAGGTGAGAACCTATGAGTTTAGAAAGAAAACTAGACAATTTCACCAAACAATTTAACAGTTAGAGACACAGTAAAGATGTCGCTAAGATTTAGCATTAGCAAAAGTGAGGGTTGCCATCTGTCCTGAAGTCTGATGAAGCCCCCCATGGAAGATATACTGAGGTAAGGAAAGGAAGCCCTGTGCATTGTATGAAAATACAGCAGGAGCTGGCACAGTGGCTCATGCCTGTAATCCCAGCGATTTGGGTTGGGAAAGCAGAAAGATCATGAGTTCAAGGCCATAGGCAGCCTGTGTAACTTAGTGAGATGCTCTCTCAAGATAAAAAAAGTGATAAAGGGGCCAGGGGCTCAGTTCAGTGGAGGAACACTTGCAAAGTATGCGCAGGCCCTATGTTCAAGCCTCCAATACTGCAAACAAAACAAAATAAAACAAAAACAAATAAAAACCACTAGGAACTTTGGGAACTTGTCCATTCCAAGACACTTTGCATACAAGTAAATTTTGAAGGTAAAAAATAGATTTTCTTAGGTGAGATTTTTTTGCTTCTTTTTGCTTTTGTGTTATGAAGTTGTAGTGGAAATTTTAATCTAAATTTCAGGCCTAGCCCCGGGTTAAAGATGTGAAATTGGAAAAACTGAATTGCAGGCCCTTCAGGGCTTCACACCACAGCACAGCACTCTCACCAGTTCTGCCTGCTGTTTCCCCAGCTGTGCTTCACATCAGCATTTAAATATTTGCTAAAGGACATAACAAGGCCAGGGCCAGGACTGAGGTGCTGGGTCAAGGCCCTCAAGAGCCACATTAGAGGTATGTGGAGAGAGTCGATGTGTGTCATTTCCAGAAGAAGAACCTGCTAGGAACACAGTCAGTAGGTGGCAAGAATTGGGAAATCTGTCTACGAAGCTGGCTTTATATCTATTCCAAGTATCAACCACACTAGTCATATTAATTGGTTGTGTAATTTCAATTTTCTCCAAGGGTCACCAGCAATTTCTCAGGCGATTTCTCAATAATAGCACAGGCCTGCCATAGAGACCCTGTTGGCTATCTGTCAAGGTAAGCCTGGGCTCTTTCACACTATGAACTTGAATAAGTGGATTATCCTTTCTGAGCCTCAGTTTCCTCATCTAACTATTAGAGAGCATTTACTACCTCATGTAATTATTGTGAGACAAAACCCAAATATGTCACAGCATTTAGGACAGTGCTTGGGATGACAAGGCTTCAACAAATATTAGGAAATTAAACAATATTGTTCTTGGCCGGGCGCGCACACTTGTAATCCCAGTGGCTTGGGAGATGGAGACAGGAGGATCGCAAGTTCAAGACCAGAGGCAGTCTGTGTAACTTAGTGAGACCCTGTCTCAAAAAGTAAAAAAAAAAAAAAGGGCTGGGGTACAGCTCAGTGGTCCAGCACTTGCAGACTATGCAAGCGCAAGGCCCTGAGTTCAACCCCCAGTACTGCAAAAATAAAAAACAATATGGTTCTGACATTTGAGGAATGTGTAGTGAATGGCGAGATATGTTGATTCAAGTCATTGGGCGCAAAAGAGCCTAAAAAATAAGATTTGGTTTCCCTTATGTTAGCATTGAGATGTTAATTTTTCAAGCTGAAAAACAGAATGGACCTTGAATATTAACCTAATATACCAAGAAATGAAACTACCAGTCAAAGTAGCAGGAGTGTCATAAAGCATAATTTTTAAAATTTTTAAAATTTTTAAAATTTTTAAAATTTTAAAATTTTAAAATTTTTAAAATTTTAAAATTTAAAAATTTTTAAAAATGGTTACCACAAAATTGCTTCTTTTCATTACACGTTTATGTAACTGAGCTGATTTCATGTAAGTATAGTGATTTTTGTGTCTCTTTGCTGTTTGGAAAATGTGTGACAATCTTCAACATGAGCCATGACTTCTAAGTTTATATCTTTGCTTGGCATGGAGAAAAGACATTCTCATGTTTTGCCAACCTCTGACAAGGCACTCAGCTCCAGACAAGTAGAGAAGGTTCTAGCTGGTGATACATCTCAAAAATCTAGTGAGTTGAGAGAGCCAGATGTTAAGTCTTCACATTGTGAGGTTCTATTGGCTCCTCCTTCAGCCTTGCCCTTTATCTTTGCCTGTATTTTTGTTTGTAAGAAACCTTCAAATGGCGGATTTCTCATTAGTGGACAAAGTAGATGGTTATGTTCAGTTGTTATTTTGTTCTGAGTCACTATTATCTAGCTTATATTATGCAATGTGACAAGTGCTGTATAGAGCAAATGAAAGGCAAGGTTTCCGCACAAGAAAAGCTTATGTTACAAAGAGAGACCATTTTGAAATGGCCTTACAAGAGAGCAAAACGCTATGCCAGGTGTAGCTAAACAAGGAAGAAGAAAGCCCTCCTAACAACAAGTCCGCCAGCCTGTGTGGGAGGCGCAGGAAGGGGCAGGAAGGGGCAGCAGGGAGAGCAAAGGGAACGTACTCTTCAGAAGTGTCTCCTTACCAACACTTTAAAAGATATTATGTTGAATAATGGCTTTTAAGACTATAAATGGCCGTTGCAAAAGGCAGAGTGAAAATGGGTTGTAAAACTCCCAGAGAAGGAGGTCAGGGGTGGCTCCTGCTCTTGAAATTTGGGATTCTCTCCTCTGAGTGGTGGTTTCAGATACTGCCTCCAAGTTACCACCACCTAACACGTAGAAAATAAATAGTCAGATCATCTCACTATGGACTTAAAGCCTGGAAGAAGTTGGATTTCTTTCTGGTCTATGAGTAAATTTAGGAAGAGTTGAAAAAGCTGTGTAAGGTAATAAGCATATTAGCTGGTGATTATTGGGTTTTGTTTTTATTTTTAATATCCTTTGTAGAAGAGTAAGCCAATGATGCCAATCACAATTTTAAGAAAAGACATCCCGTGAGCAGAAGACTAACTTGAAGGCTGAGGTGAGGCCTAAAGAATCCTTGCTAGCCACTTGTTGTACAAAGCAGACAGGGGCTTCGTTGAACAGTGGTATTTCTACCCAGAAACCAGGCATTTCTTTTTTTTTTTTTTTTTTTTTTTGTGGTACTGGGGGTTGAACCCAGGGCCTCATGCCTGCATGCTCTGCAAGTGCTGGACCACTGAGCTGGGCCCTCAGCCCATTTTTTTTTTTTTTTTTACTTTTTGAGACAGGGTCTCGCTAAATTACGCAGACTGCCTCTGGTCTCGAACTTGCGATCCTCCTGCATCCGCCTCCCGAGCCGCTGGGATTACAGGCGCGCGCCACCGTGCCCGGCTTCCAGGAATTTCTTTATGCTTATACCTTATATTTCGAGGAAAGCTTTATTGCTATATAGAACACAGCAACATTAATTCCATGAAGTCAGCCTGTGGCATTCCCTAACTCTAGGGGTCAAAGAGCCTAACATTGTAGATGAATTTAAAAAGGAGATAGATAATTCTGTGGCAAATACTATCATTTGCTGTCATGCATGTTAAAAGACTGGTAATCAAATCTCATGCTTGCCAGGGCAAGGCTTCTCTCGGCTGCTCCCCCTCCCCTAGGTGTATGGCTCTCCTTCAGGTAGCATGGCTGGGTGGCTGGAAGTCTGAAGGCCATAGTAAGGCTGCTGCTGTTGTTAGGTGCAATGGAGTTGGGTCCCACTCATAGTGACCTTAGGTACAACAGAATGAAATGCTACCTGACCCTATGCCATGCCCAGCACTATGTCAGTTAGATCTGATGAGATCAGATACCAGGGTGGTCAGGCTGTAGCCAACTGAAATCACCCAGCCCTCTGTGGCTCAGGACCTAAGTGGGGAACTGGGAGATACAAAGAGAACCCTGGGAGAGTAGCTGCTGTCCTTGAAGTTTCTCTGGACTGGTAAGACTTTGAGATCTGCAGGAAAGACAAGAGTTAACAATGACCTCCTAAGCTGGGCAAGTCTTAGGCTTCCAGTGGAGGAGATGGCCCTCTTGAGAAGCCAGAGCATCCGTATCACCTGGGGCTCAGCGTCGCTGTTGTCTCTGCCATCTGCAGAGGGCAGAGGACTGGTCATTCCATACCTATTTTCTCTCTTCCTTTCTCCTTACTTTCCTTTTTCATCTATCTCCGTCCCTCTTTCTCCCTCTGCAGTGGAAATGGAGCCTGTCTTTCTCTCCACTGCCAGGTGGTTCCCTCTTAGAAGCTGCCCAGTGCCATGAAATCACTGCAAAAATCATCCCTTTAGTGCCTCGGGCAGGAGACTTAGGAGGAATCTGAGCTGAAGCTTAGGGGTAGTGCCTGTCTTGTCCTCTCTGCTTGACTGACCCTCCCAGCATACAGATGTTTCTCAACACAAATCAAAACTAGTCAGATACCCCTCTAGGGCCCACTCACTCTCCAGCTGTTCCCTCTCTGCTCACCCTGAGAGCTGGTCACACAGGCTATATTTTCCTCATCCCCCCCTTCTCAGCTTGGCAACCCCCTTCTCACTTCATCCTCTACCCACTGTCACCAGGGTCACAGATTACCTCCACCTGGTCCCAGGTGGCTTCATCTCAGAGTGGGGGTGCCCATTCCCTCCTTCCCAAGCACTTTTTTTTCTTTGTATCTGTGACACCTCATTCTCCTGGATTTTGCCCCAACTCCTTCGCCTGTTCACAGGTCCAGGCCAGCCTCCCTCTCAGCATTTCTATACTCTCTCCCCAGAGAAGGCAATCTCACCAGCCCCCCATTTTATACCACCTGTGCGGCAGGTTCTCCCAAACATGGAGTGAAGCCCCAAACTCCTGCATCCAGCAACACTCTTTTCTTGAGCATCTCCAAAGCATTTCAATACAAAATGGTCAGACCTGAACCCTTTTGACCTTCTGGCCCCACTGCTTCTCTCCAGATCTCAGCAAATCAACCCAGACACCCAGAAGCCTGAGTCGTCTTTCTCTCACACTACAGATGAAATGCCATCAGTTCTATACCTAAAGAGTTCACAATTTCACTCAGGTCACAATTTCATGGCTACTATGCAAATCCAAGCCACCCTCATCCTTCACCTGGACCACAGCAACAGCCTCCCAGCTGGCCTCCTCTCTTCTCCTCTTGCCCTTTCCATTAGATCCATTTGTAAAGGGAATCCATATCAAGAGATCTGTTACGGCCTGAGTATGATGATACTGCTCTGTTTAAAAGGTTTTAGTTGCAATCTGATATACCCATAGGAATTCAGTCCCAGCCTACTCCTCTTTTGTGTTATGCATCTCTCTAGTTCCCTCTCTCCCTAACCTCACTTTAATTCCAAGCCCTTCCCGACATTAGGTGCCCTCCAATGTCAGTCCTTCTACTTGGAATGTTCTTTCTCCCACTTTTTGCCTGTGATTTTTCCCATTTTTTCTTGTGTCTCAGTATAAACAGCACCTTTTAAAGGAGACATCCTCAACTTCCTAATCTAAATTAGACTCTTGAATTATGTTCTCGGTTCCTCATCTTTCCCTTCATTTAATTTATTATACTTTATAATTATAAATATTTTATGTATTTACTTGTTGATGACCTTGTGCCTCATAAGTTTGATAAGGTCAGAGATTATGCCTGTCACATAGTTATAACCCATAGCCTAGGTCTGTGCCTTCTACCCACTAGGTTCTTAGTGTCTTGCTGTTAGCCAATGCACATTAGTCAGGACATAAGTGACTACCAAGTGCTGCATGGAAGGAGAGGGAGGTGGTCCCTACAAATAGGAACAATTAATCATCTTAGCATGTCAGGTAGTGTTATTATTTTCCTACAATATCCTAGAATGAATCGACAAAGTTCCTGAAAACCAGGGTCTTCTCTTAATGATTAAATGTGCTACTCTGTCCTAGTTGGCTGAGCTGATTTGCAAGAACTTCAATTTGATGAGCAGATAGCGCCAGAGCACTCACCATTGACATGCAGAGACAGATGCCATGGGCACACCAGGCCTGCCCTTACTCTCAGGGCATGATCAGCCCAGGCAAAAGAGACAAAGTCACATAAAACAATGTATATGAGACAATACATGTTAGCCCTAAAGACATCATAGGCTCTGTACAAAAATCTGCAGTGCGCAGCCACTACATCCCTGTAGGGACAGGTGAGATGGTGTGCTACGGAGAGCTGGACATAACTTGGGGCTATAATCCTGTGAGGCTTTGGACATGCCATTCTGCCTCTCTGGGCTTCAGCTCTCTCAACTACAGAGTGGGGATAATGCTGGTCCTTCTTGTTTCATATTCATTTTATTTAGAGCCATGTCAAGTCCTATAATAGACACGCTGACCTAAGGTTCTCACTTACACTCTGTCAACAATATGAGAAACTGGCATCACTCTCATTTCACAAATGAGATGCCAGAGGCCCCGAGATGTGAATTAATGTGCCCATGCTCACAGATCCTAAGAAGCAGGACCACCATCTGAGCTCTAGTCTGATATCAAATGTATGCTCTTTCTCCTCCTGCCCTGGGTAAATGCAGGGCTTTCCAATGGGAAAAGACTATCCAAATGTCACATGCCATTACTCAATTATGTCAACCACAGATAGACAAGTGAATGTTATCCATTCATTCACAAATATCTCTTAACACCTTTATATTTTGTGTCCTGTGCCAGAGACTCTGGTTGTCATCAAAGAACATCTCAGAGAAAAAAGCAAAGCCAGGAATGGTCTTTTCACACTTTCTCTAAAGTCTTTTTTCATGGATTCCTTTGACAAATGTGATTTTCCATAAACCCAAGCCATGATTTTATAGTTTTAAAGTGTAGTTTATATGCCCCATTTTAGAAAGGAGTACATCTATTGTAGGAAGTGAGAGACACCTGTGTGTGAAGGACCTTTATGCGTGGACTATGAGCTGTTGTCACCAGCAGTTAAAACTAAAATGCCTTTATCAAAGTGAGTTAACAAAGTACAGTATGACATGAAATCCTTGACACAGTCATCATGCTTGCGTGGACTGTCTCAACACTTGAGGAACTTGCGGCCTCTAGCCAGCTTCCCCATTGTGTGCACAAATGAGTCCATTTCCACAACACCCTGCATCCTCTTCCCTGGGCTGCTGGCTCTAGCTGGAGGTGACCCCACTGACCTGCTCCCAAGCTCATGGGCTCTGAGATTTAGCAAAGGTAATAGATTTGTTCTGGCACAGAATCAGGGAGGTGATCACCTATCCCAAAACTTCATTTGCAGAGGAGGATGTGGAAGGCCAGTGGGGTTAAGGGACTGGACAAGGTCATGGAGTGTATCAAGTGGCAGATGGAGTACTTGTGTGAAGGCCCTGTGACTCTCAGCCCAGTGCTCCTTTCTCCCTGTGACCAGAACTGTTTAGACATGACTAAGGTTTTCTAAAATTTTGGTTTCTCTTCTTCCAGGCATGTGGAAGGATCAGATCAAAGTTAGGTGTGGCCATTTGACTTGTTTGGCTAATGAAAGTTGAATGGATTCATGTGACTTCTGGGCAACAGCATGTAAAAAGTCCATGCTCTTGTCCTTTGCTGAAGTGAGTCCTGGAGCACTGTATTGAAATTAATAAGACCTAATAGTAAGATGGGGCTGGGAGTTAGCTCAGTTGGTAGAGCGCCTCTCTGCAGTCTCTGAGGTCCAGGTTTTGATTCCCAGCACCAGAAAAATGGGAGAAGGACCTGGTAATCCACTCCCATGGCAATCCCGAAACAATCAGCCATTGAAAACTCTATGAGGGTCGCTATGAGTCGGGCACAACTCGAGGGCACCTAACAACAACAACAAGAGTTTCTATCAGTCTGAGTGCTGGAGTGACTATGGTAAGCAGAGCCCCCCAGCCAGTCCACTTCAGTATGTAGCATGAGTAAAAGACTAGTTCTTTTTAACTATACAAGTACAACCATGCAGCATGGACCACAGTGTAGCCTGGTGTTTGTGACCATGTCAAATAGCATAGCCAAATGTCTCATTTAGAATAAACCAGGGGGAGAGAGGGGTGTAGGTCAGTGGTGGAGTGCTTTCTTAGCATATATGAGGCCTTGGGTACAAGACCAAGCATCAAAAAAAGAAACAAAACAAAACAAACAACAAAAAATAAACCAGGACCACTTTTTGTTTCCTGAGGGCAGATGGCAGAGTGAATTTGGGGTCAGAGAGACCCAGTTTCTCCTCACAGGACTCTGACCTGGCAGTGTGGCCCTGGGCATATCATTGAACCTTCCTGAGCTTTTGGTTCCTTTATCTATGAAGTACAGATAAGCATTTCAGCCTGGCAGGATTGTTGTATTCATTTTCTTAAATAAATTATAACAGAGCTCAAAAATACTTAGGAAGGTGTTGGTTAATCCCACATGGAGAGTCCTGCCCAAGGACAAAAAATAAACACAGAAAAAAAAAAACCCTAAAGTTCCTGTCCAGACTTTCTCAACCCCTCAAGCCTTCTTTGAAGGAATTTGTTGCATGGGATCTTAAGTGACTGAAAGCCTATGCATTTGGGTTCTTTAAAACCTAGGATCTTTTAATAGATGCAAAGCAGAGACGACCTTCTCTGCCTACTTTCTCAATTCCCACTGGACACGCATAACTGTTAAAGCCAAAAGAAGTTGGTGGGGTGGAGTCAATGATTGAGCACAAGGAGTACATTGTTATCTTTTTTTTTTTTTTTTTTCCAGTTAGGAAAATGTAGGTAACTTGGAGATTCTCTTTGTGAACCAAGATTTTGAAAGGCGCTTTATTTGCAGTCTCTGAAGTAAGGTTTGGGGATAGACTTCTTTTACTTAGAACACGAATATTGATAAACTATACTGATTTCTGCAGCAAGACTGACCTCATACAGAGAAGAGTCTGTCCAGTCTTTTGTTCATGGTGGACTCTGAAACAGAGTCAAATTTTAGGGGAAAATTAATTTCCTATTTTTTTTTTGAGAACATATTAACCCCATTACAAAAGCAGAAGGAAGTTTTCCTGGGGCATCTATCACCATGCCAAGCTTAAAATGGATGCATTATTTCATTCAATTGGGTTCTTTTCCATATAGATTCATTTCTTACTGACTATATAATTATATAATTAATGCTAATGGGGCCATTTAAATGTTTTAGTTAATTTTGTGGCCTTGAAATAGAATATTTAAGGCTGAAAGAAATGTGAACACCTGGAATGTAATTGAAATCCTGATGCTTTTTAAAAACAGGCAAGATTTATGGGGATAATCAGGATTTGAGAATGTCATTTATAGCTTCTAGTTTAGTTTTAAGCAGAGGAAAATGTCACAAGTTCCAATTTCAGCCTAATTCTATGAGTAGGTGGGATTTATGAAAAAATTAATTATGGAAAAATAGCATATAGTGTGGTCTAAGGAAAAAGGCCTCCCAACATCAATTGGCCACCTCACCCTCCCTACCCTCTAACCTCTTCCTTTTTTCTAACTCTATACTTAAAAAATGAGTCTGTAGACATAGCACCCTAGTATCTGATCCTGCCTGATCTAGGAAGCTAAGCAAGGTTGGCCCTATTAGTCCTTGAATGGGAGGCCACTTGGGAATACCAGGTGCTTCATGCTATGGAGAAGAACCTGGCAAGCCACTCCTGAAACAATCTGCCATTGAAAACCCTATGAATAGCAAAGAAGCACTGACAATAGTGCTGGGCATGGCACAGTGTCAGGAAGTGTTTCGTTCTGTTGTACATAGGGTTGCTATGAGTTGGACCCAACTCAATGTCACCTAACAACAACAACATACACTAAACAGAAGGCAGCATTAGGATGGTTTTCAAGAAACACCCATCATTTCCAGAACCTTTGGATCCAGGATGGAAGTTCCTAAATTGTTAGTTTGAGTATTTGGGTCCTAAGAGCCTTCATTTCCTGCTTAGGTAAATGTCTAACAAATTACATGGTCAAGATCTCAAGACTTCCTTGAGTAAATGGGCTGTGGTTTTTTTCCTCATGAATTCTTGAAGTCTTTGCTCCGGACCTCCAGTGCTGTATGCTATCTGCTAAACAAGAGAAAAAAAATCATGTTAGGAATCACTTAAATGGGTTCCTTGTTTGCAGAAGCAGTGGCTTTTATGTATTTTGGTATACTTCAAGGAGGAGGAGGCAGAAATCTAGCTATAAAAAAGCTTGAGCCTTTTGAACTCATTTTTGACCTGATTCTTGGTAGGAACTTCCTGGCACATCACATTGCAATACTGTTGAATAGATTTCCTCACTGCTCTGTTTTGTCCAACAGAAGAGCATATACCACACTACCAAGGTCCCATGCAGCCAATGGCAGCACGCTAATCCTGCTACCAGGAAGAGCATAAAACCTGTACCCAAGAGGTGATTGCTTTGCAGAGCAGCTCTAAGGGAAAATTGCTGCAAGACACTGTAACTGTGGTATGCGGCTGTCACAATGTCAGCACGGGTATTAACATGTAATTCTTGTAAATGAGAGCCAATTTTGATGCATTCACAGGAGGACCTGACCCAAACCCCAAGCCAACCCATTATCCTGCACAATACTGACATACAGACTGCAAATTTTAGTCAAATAAAGCTAAGCTGCCTCATTCGCTGTCATAGAAACAAACACTAGACTGGCTGAAATGTTATTCTCCCTGTGCTCCTCTAAAATATCAACAAAACCAAGTTGATTGTCTTTGTTTGAATGGTTTAGAAATACTTTCACTTTCAGATATTGTCCACTAAGTCCTTTCTCAGAGTAGATTAAGTTGGACTTGGTCGATCAAGCAAAATTGCTGAGCCACCTTTAGTGCTCAATTAGCCAGGGGTTATAGCTCCAAGAATACACAGACATATGGATCAGACATGGGGACTTAACCCTGAATTGGGAGCCCAAAAGAATTTAAAACCAACTGTATCTTTCCCTCAAATGTCTGAGGAAGGGCACATGGCCAAAAGGGGACAGTCACTAGAACCATCAGGTATTTGGCCAGCCAATTCTTGTGAAGTTGTGACTCTGTTCTCTGGAGGAAGCGAGAAAAAGAGATGTAATGACTGTTACTAGGGAAAGCATCCGAATCACATCTGGTAGACCAGCTCTCAGAGTGTGCAGCTTGGTTTTCCGACATGGATAGTCCCCAGTTATGCTGGACTTGGTTGCTCAAGTAAAATTGCTAGTATTGCTTCTCCCTCAGGACAAAACAGTGGTAACAGTATCTAGTGGATATGTAATTATTTTCCAACATACTCTTTTGGTTTGGGGGGCTTGTTTTGTTTTTGCACTGCTAGGGATAAAACCCAGGGCTTCATGTGTTCTAAGCAACCATGTACCAGTGAGGTTCACCCCCAGCTCAATTGTATTTCCTGATTCCCACAACAACCCCTGTTATGCAGAGAATAATAACTTAGAGAAAACCATACACTTTACAGAGAAGAGGAAAGTATGTCTCCAAGACATATAGTCAGTGTTCCACCTGGGTCTCTGGACTTCACAGTTGGTGTTTCAACTTGATCCTCTCAAGTCTTCATCAAACAATGTCCTCAATAAGCAATTCTAACCCAGAGGGTACTGTAATAAGAGCACTCCTTCATATTTAAGCATTTTCTTTATTGACAAGTACTCTTGCCACTTTTTCACCATGACTTTTTAATATTTCAGCATGAAGAACTTACACAAACTCTTCTTTAGAGGGAAGTCAGTGGTGATGTTGATGAAGAGGGTTTTTTTTTATTTTTTGTATTTATTTTATTTTATTTTTATTTTTTTAGTGATACTGGGGGTTGAACCCAGAGCCTCACGCTTTCACGCTCTGCAAGTGTTGGACCACTGAGCTGCACCCCCAGCCCAGTTTTTTTGGTTTGCTTTTTTTTACTTTTTGAGACAGGGTCTCTCTAAGTTACGCAGACTGCCTCTGGTCTCAAACTTGCCATCCTCCGGCCTCTGCCTCCGGAACCGCTGGGATTACAGGCGTGCACCACCACGCCCAGCTGATGAAGAGTTTTTAACATTTATTTTGGGCACAGATATATTAGCTGCTGGAGCATCCTTCTAATTATTTGACAGTTGAATACAGCAACGCCCTAGTCAGTGAATGTACTTTGGTGTTACCAAGTGGAGTATGTTGGCATAGCAGAGAATATTGAGGTTGGAAAGTAACTAGTTGATTGACCTGTATGATAGAGACTATCACGGCTTGAATATAAAATGTTCCCCAAAGGTCATATGCCCTAATGTTGGGGCCCCAGTGGATGCTAGCAGCAATCCTCAGTGACGTTCACATGGTGCTGGTTTTATAGGCATGCAGAATATAAGAGTTAGGGGATTATGGAGGCTACCATCAAAG
Source organism: Pedetes capensis (assembly GCA_007922755.1). Taxonomy (NCBI): domain Eukaryota; kingdom Metazoa; phylum Chordata; class Mammalia; order Rodentia; family Pedetidae; genus Pedetes; species Pedetes capensis. Next base: position 28,367 of record VMDO01006866.1, read on the forward strand.
TTTTACAGAATAGCCTGAGAGGCTAGACAATGTGTAGCAGGGTCAGGGACCCTACAGACAGCCCCTGAAAGGCTGATTTGTGATGATTTGAGTGTGGAGCCTGAGCAGTAATAGAGACCCCAGGATGTTAGATATGCCAGCAGCATGAAGCATCTGCCTAGGAGTTGTTATTTTTATTGTTGTTAGGTGCTGTCAAGTTGGGTCTGACTCATAGTAACCCTCATAGGATACTAGCAATTGATGAAGCCAGCCCAAGTGTGCCACGAGGCAGAGCCATACAAAACTATTCAAGCACACTTGATGCCAGATGCCAGATGATGTCACATGTGCCAGATGCCAGTCTTAAACGGACAGAATTTGCTTGCCCAGCAGGATATTGGTCTTGCTGTGGACTTATATTTCTTTTCTTTGCCCCTATCCTTCCCTTTTGGAATGCTTAGTCTGTGCTGTCATATGTTGTAAGTGTATAACATGTTTTTATTTGTCAGAGGCTCATAGCTAAATTTGCTGTGAGTCTCAGTGGAGACTTGGACTTGAACATTTAAACACAATTGAAGCTGTTAAGACTTTGGGGACTCTTAAAGTTGGATTAAAAGCATTTTGCATTATGAGGTGGCCATGGACCTCTGGGGACCAAGGGCAGAGTGTCATGGTTTGAATATAAAGTGTCTCCCAAAGGTTATGTGTTTTAACATTGGATCCCCAGATGGTGGTGCTGTTCTGGGAGGTTATGAAACTTTGGGAAGCCGGTCTAGCTTGGAGGAAATGAGTCACTGGGGATGAGCCTGTGGGGTTTTATCCTGGACCTATAGCTCCTCTCTCTTTCTTTGCTTCCTGCTCATAAAGATGTAAGGCCATCGCATGGGCCCTTTTCCTCCCACTGCCATGCCTGCCCCACAGCCATCATGAACTGATCTACTGTGAGCTTCCAATAAATCTCCTCCCCATGTTTGTTTGGTTGATTTATCTTCTAGGGTGATGACAGCTGACTAATACAGAGATTTACCTCAGTATGTAAAGTAATCCTTTATGGGTTTAAGAGTCTTTCCCTAGTTCTTAATTATTATCTGATCCATCCAACTGCCACAAAGCCTCAAAACTGCATTTGGTTCCCTCCCCTGACTATGGGGCTGGGATTTGGCTCAGTTGTTAGGGCGCTGCGCTGCAGTCTCTGAGGTCCAGAGTTCAACTCCCAGCACTGCAAAAATGGGAGAAGGACCTGGCAATCCACTCCCAAGACAGTTCCGAAAGAGTCAGCCATTGAAAATCCTATGTGTGTCGCTATGAGTTGGATACCGACTTGACGGCACCTGACAACAACAACAACCTGACTATGGCATGTGTACCTGTATAATTTGGAAGAAGAGGTGAAGGCAGAAAACAGTGTCCCCAGGAAGCGCTCTCCCACTGACTGGGTCTCTTTCACTTTCATTTCCCTGGCACTGCCCATGAGAGGAGGAGAAGGGGAGCCTTTATGTGGGCCCAACCTTAAGACTCATACGGTGGTTACTGCATCTCTCCAGAAAGCAGCCTCAGCTTGATGAGCAAGCACCTGGTATCCACTGAAGCAGGCTTGGTAATGTTGGCATCATTGTTGCCTGCCAGAAGTGGTCTAATGCTGATGCTGAAGCGAGGAGAGGTAGCACATTTTCCTGGGCTGTCTTGGGTTTATTTCCTCACTGCCACCAGCCGCAGCAAGAGCAAGGCCCCTTCCCTCTGCAGTTTGTCATCATCTTGTTACCATAAAAATCACATCTCAGTTTGGGCTGCAGGGCTCAGAAAATGCACAAGCACCATGTTAAATGTTATGATGTGAAACATCATTTATTTCTTCAACAATTCATTCCAGAGCCTGGGCTGTGGCTTTGCAAAATTCTTTTTCTGCCTCCTGCTCCCGTGCTCTTTTCTTCTCCCAAATCCCTTTCTCCTGGTCTCTTTCTCCTATTGACCACTTGTTAAATCTTTTTTGTTTGTTTCCCCTCTTTCTCTTGGGACCCTCCGACAGGCAGGCTTGCCAGATTCATTTTCTGATCAAAGCTGTTTGATTTGGTCAATTTTGCCACATTGGAGACGTTCTCTATTACAGAGATAAATAGCTTTGGGCTAACTGTCAACGAAAACTTGTAAGCTAATAAATTATTCCAATTTCTTCCCGCGGATTTCTCTGGAGACAGCCCTAGGAAATACACTTTTTGATTAGTAAATTTCTCTGTGTGTGTGTCTGGACATTCAAATGTGTCGGCTTTGATTAGCACCATTGCTTTTCAAGTCGACGTTGGCTGAGGGGCTGTCAGTTGCAGGCAGCCCTGATGCATAATGCATCACCTGGGCCCGGAAACAGGAGCCTCTTCCAAGGCTGGAAAGGCGGGAAAATTGCCCTAACAACCCCACTGGCTCACTCCACACCGAAGGGAGCTCAACTTGAAAGTCTTGATGAGACTTGCCTTGTGTCAATGGAAGCCACCCACACAGGGCAGAGAGCCTTCGAAGAGACCATGACCATAGACCTGCCAAGAACCAAAGCCACGCTCCATCTGCTCTGGCCACCACCTCCTCCTCCTCCCACAGTCTCACCCATGCCTCCTCACCCTCACCTCCACTCCATCATCCTGGAGTCTCTGGGCAAAGGCCGGCCCCTTCTAGGCAGGCCCAGATTTCCCTCTGCCTCCCCTTGGATTCCGGTTTGCCGTTTGCCTAGTTAAGGGCCCTTGGGTTGTTATAGAAACAATATTTTGGCTATAACAAATCAATCGGTGCATGTGAACACAAACATACAGATCATTTATCAACTGCAAAATACCCTAAATTATGACCTTTCTAAAACCTATCAGAAGGGCGAGCGAATGCATAACGTAAATTAAAGTTTGAAGGGTCAGCGGTTTTTACTTTCACTATTCATCTTTCTTTCACCTTATAGGTATAAGAACAAGAGGGCTGTGTAATTACATTTCAATGGGGTGCAGCGGTTCATTATTCCCGGCTATACCAATCTGCTGCAACATTTCCAATGCAGTCAGGTACATTTTAGCAGATATTAGTTGGTATAAGACCATACTTGCTCTTTGGGACTGATAACATCTTTTAATGCATAACAGTGCTATCATCTCAATTTAGAAAAGGCTAAGGGGTGAGGATTTTTCCTCAGATCGATACAGTTGTTCATATTTTATAAAGGTGGTAAAGCCTGGCTGGTAATTCTTCCCAGATAGGATTTGTCCTCTGCCTCCCAGTTGCTCCCTTTCTCTGATTACCATTTCCCCAAGTCCCCACTACCCCATGTGGTAGGAGACAACATTTTGTGCTGGAGCCCACTGTACTGATGGAAATGGGTAGCTTCCAACAGAAAGCCCTTCTGCTGCCAATTATCTGGCTCTGGTGGCAATGCTGCCATGCTGCCGAGTACAAAAGCTCCCACGTGCCAACCCAGCCATGAGGGATTTGGAGTAGGCCACTGTGTTCCTCCTACCTGTGGAGCCAGCAAGCACCTTCTGAAACTCTCCATATGCTCTGCTCCAGGAGCATAATCATGGCGGAATCTGCAGAGTAAAGCTAAGTGTCTTCTTGTATCTTGAAAAAAGAGGTTGAACAATTCATAAAAATCTTCATGCAAATATGCCAGCCCCAGAGCAATGAGTAAAATTCAGACCCATACATAAGAATGTTTGTGTATACACACTTATCTCTGGGTAGATGAATGAGTATGTATGTAAAGCACAGATAAAGACTGGAAAAATACATGTGAAATGGCAAAGTAGTTATTCCAGGAGAGAGGAATGAAAGAGGATTGCAAGTTAAATATTGCTGGAATCTTTTACAGAAAAAATGGTATTCATATTTTATCTGTGTGAAAAGAGAAAGAAAAAGAAAGAAAGAGGAAAAGAAAGAAGACAGAAAAAAACCAATGAGAGAGAAAGAAAGAAAAAAGAAAGAAAAGAAAGAGAAAAAAGAAAGAAGAAAGAAAGAGATAGAGAAGAAAGAAATGAGGGGGGAAGGAAGAAAAGAAGGAAGGTAGGAAAGAAAGAAGGAAGAAAGGAAGGGAAGGATTTTTTTCTCTTTTTAAATTGTGGTAAAATACATGTAACAAAATTCATCATGGTAACCTCTGTGTGTGTGTGTGTGTGTGTGTGTGTGTGT
>VMDO01006866.1:37500-49619 GCA_007922755.1 Pedetes capensis
CTACAAGTTGTACCCTGACACTGTAATAAGGATTGCAGCATTATTTAACAAAGTGAAATGTGGGTCTAGAATGTTAAATTTTATTGTTGGAACCTTCTTTTGCCAGAACACTCTTAAAACATACATTTTATGTATTTAACATTTTTGTTTTCTTGTGTGATCTTTGCGAAAGGCATTCAAAGCAAACCATAAACAAAGAAATATTGATGTGGAAGCCATTTAGTACTGTGCACAGCCATTTTCACATAAGGAAAACATTTTTGAGTTTGTTTTTTAGACATCTATTCCCCCTACTGGTGATATTTATTCTTATTTCGTTACAAAAAAAAATCATATTGAGATAATAGGAAGAGAAGAAGATGTCAGATGGAATTGTTTGAATATCTTGGTGATGAGATCACTTTGTGAAAAATTCTTAAAGTGCAGACTTTCAAATCCTCGACATTAAGGAGGTAGGGTAGTTTGAATCATAGTCCTTTCTCCTTGAACTCTCGAGCATATATTCTGTTGTCACTTCAGAGCCTGCAATTTGGCATGTCCTTACTGATAATGGGCTGTAGTCTACTTTGGTCACCTGGTTAGTAGAAAGAAACCTTTGGCTTTTCTGTCCTCAGAAATGACCTGTCTGGATTTGGCAGCTCACTGGGCACCCAGATTGGAAAATGGCATATCACTAAAGGGCCTGTTGTAAGGTGGTTTTCTGTAACGGCTACCTTCAGTCTCTGCTTAGTATCTTTGCACCAAGGGATCCTGCTGGACAACCCCCACCCCCAGGTCTGGGCCATTGCCCTTCCTGGGTGCCCCCATGGCCCTTGTCCTTCTGCAGCCGCAGCCTGCATTGGGATGGCTGACTCCTTGGCCTTGCTCAGAGCATATCCATGTTTCATGATGACAGGCTGGACTTGCCTGGCCTGCAGTGAGTGATCCCCACAGCCCAGTCACTCCAGGATACTTTTACCCTTCCTCCATGGCAGTGGGCATATGCATAGTGTCAAGAGGTTCTAGAGGGCAGGAACTCGGAGGGCAGGCCCCCATCATTTCAGAACCTCAGGGGGTTCCTTTGCTGTTGCCCTGTGAATAGTGTCCCAAGGTGCTTAGTGCACTCCCTGCATGGCCATAGGCAGCCATCCAGGTTCCTCTCTTGCTGGGATGAGTGGGAGGTGGGAGCAGGATAGGGACCTGGTGCTCAGACACTGTCTACCATGTGTCAGGCCCTGTGCCCACTGACAATGTCCACATCTGTTCTCTTACTTAATCCCTGGACCCACCCATGTCCAGCCTGGCCTCCCTCCCACCCACTCCACCCTGCTCTGTCTCCTACTCTGGGAGCTTAGGGAGACATCTCTGAGGAGTCTGGGCCCCACGTCACCAAGGGCAGCCAACACAGTCTTGGGTGCAGCATAGCCACATATGTCTTTCCGGCTCTTAGTCTTCCTGTATTAGTCAACTGTCTTTGCTGTAGCAGAAAAAAAACAACCAGAACAAGTTTATGGAGGAAAAGGTTTATTAGGAGCTCACAGTAAGAGGATCAGACTATAAGGCAGCAAGGCATGGTGGTGGGGCAGGCATCTGGGCACGCAGCCAGATCTGGACAACCTCATGCCATCGTAAGGCAGCAGGCAGAGAGATTCTTAGAACTGCAGGTCCGGGTAAAAAACTTTCCAAAGGCCTTCCCCCAGTGACCACTTCCACATAGCTGAGTCCTACTTCCCAAAGTTCCGTGATCTCCACCAACAGATCCACTAGCTGGGGACCAAGTCTTAAAGCACATGACCTTTTTGGGACACTTTATAGTCACACTGTGCTACCTCCCCATCACCCTTCTCACTGCTACTTCCCCATTCCAGACCTCTAAAAAGAGGTTAGGTATTCTATACCACTTCAGGCCAAAGTTTCATTATTATTATCATTTAAAAAATACAACTAAATCATCTTCTGCAGCAGAGTTTGTTTGGGGAGGAAAAAACCTAATGGGATTTTTCTTTCACCAACCCTCATAATACCTCAGCACCCCACCTCCACCATCCCTGGGAAATAAGGACAAGGAGCAGAGTGGAAGAGAAGAAGCTGGAAGGGTATCTGTCGCAGCCCAGCTGCTGGATCCATGGCTGCTGCCCACCCCACAATAGGGAATTAACTGCACTCTGCATGAAGACTACATTAATAAATGGCAGCTGCCAGAAGGTAAAGGAAAAGGAAAGCCCAGAGAGGTTTGTGTATGCTTGGAAGAGACAGAGAAGGGAAACATAGAAGAACCAGAGGATCCTCACCCATCCCAGGCCCAAATGTACCATGACATGGGATCTACATGTTCTCTAGGAGCAAGAGAGCTGGAGTTTGTGTCTTTCCTTTAGATGAGATGGGGTGGGGGGAAGGACTTAATGGACTGTAATCTAAAATTGGTACATGCCTGATCAGCTCTTTGGGAGGAGGACCCCTGCTTGCGACACTATTTGAGTGCGCCAAAGGCCCTGGAGAGCCCAGTCTAGGATCCATGTGGCTGTGCTGGCTCTCAAGGAGGGCTCCCTGGAGCAACTCCTACCTGCACCCTCCCCAGGCCTTCAGAGCCCTTTTCCACTAATGGCCTCTACCTGTATAAGCCAGTGCCTTTGCTGGCCTTGACAAAGGCCTTCTCCCACCACCACAAGTGAGTCTGCTTCGTCTTCCACATGTGGGTCTTCCATAGCAACTCTCCCAGCAAAAGGTTGGTGACAAGACACTATAGAAACCATGAGAGTCACATGTGGTGAGTGAGTGACTGCTTGGGTAGCTAATGCCAAAGAGGAAGTCTCACTTGGTCCTTCAGGCTCTGCGCCCTCATATGACCAGTGCATTTGCTCCTTGGTGGGGGCCTGTCCATCCCATGGCCTCCAGACACTTGGCCACTGGCCTAAGCGGAGAAGGCAGTCGACAACCTGAAGGGGATGGAGAGGCTGAGGGTCCTATGAATGGATTTCATGGGGGGGGGGTGTCAGGGGGATCATGGGAACAGCATTAGACTCGTGTGACTAGGTTTGACTCCTAGCTCTGCCAATTACTATATGTTTTTGGAAAAATCTCTGAGCTTGAGTTTCTCGTTCTCAGACTGTGGGATTTGATGAGACTATGTCTATTTTTCCCTCTACATTAACATTCTAGAATCCTAAGAAAGCAGAAGGTATGGTGTCCTCTGTCCTCTGGAGCCTCAGCACTCCATGAAAAACTGCAATGACAGAGAGCTCTCTTCTAACAAGATTTCTGCTATAATGGACTCCTTTAACAAGACTAATGTAATGAGCAAAGTGTTCATGAATCTCAAATAATGTATTAAATTTCATATGGCCTTTTAAAATTAAGAGAGAAGGGGAGTTGAGCAAAAATGTACAGTAGACATTATGAACTTAAGAACCTTGAAAAATTGCTCCATTAAGTTTAGTAAATATTTGTCAAACCCCTGCTCCATGCCAAGTGCAGTGCTAGGCACTACTGGCACCTAGGTGGTCTCTGTCCCTTGAAGGTATAGCATGGGCAGATCAACAAGTTAAATATGTCATCTTAAAATGCTATCAAAAGGGAGAGACAGATATGGTCTCTCAGTCCAGCCTGGGGACAGTTCTGGAAGGTTTCTTATAGAAAGTAATGTCTGAATTGACTTTGAAAGAAGTACTTCAACAGCCAAATGCCACAGTGCCCACCTATAATCCTAGTGACTCAGGAGGCCGAGGCAGGAAGATCACAGGTTCTAGGCCAGAGGCAGCCTACACAATTTAGCGAGACCCTATCACAAAATAAAAAATGTTCAAAAAGGGGTTAGGGGCACAGTTCAGTGGCACAGCACTTCCCTAGCATGCATGAGGCCCTGGGCTCAATGCCTCCAGTATTGAAAAAATAAGAAGAAGAAAGAGAGAAAGAAAAAGAAAGGAAGGAAGGAAGGAAGACTTTAGACTTTTTGCTGAACCCCAAATACTATTAGCCTTTCAAATCTCTACCTCTACCTCTGAATTTAGGTTAGGTTATTATTGAGGCTCTTCTCCTTCCCCCTGAGCCCCCATCCCCAAAAGAGGAATACCACTGGCCAGAAACCAATGAAGGCTATGGGAGGAGAAGAAGAGGCTTGATGTCTCTTGGTTAATTCCTTACCAATCATTCTATGTATTGGTATAGGTTTCGGTCAGATTAGGATTATCAGGCTCAGATTTTAAATATCCTGGAATATATTCCACTGACAGAAAAGCTGATTTCAAATAGTGGACTAGGCTCACTTATGGTTCTCAGGCCTAGGTCCTACTCCCTAAAATATACCAGCTTTGTCATCAAGTTGCTCAGGAACCTCCTCAAAGCCATGAATTATAGGGATGGAAGGAAGAAGAAAAATGCCAAAGTGACTATAGGCAGGGCTAAACAGTCTGAGATCTTCATTGAACATAGTGTTTGAGTCTACCCCTCCTGGGCTCACGAGTTGGCTTAAGTTGGTGGAGTTTCCAGCTGAAATTACACTTTCTTTGTAGACACAAAGCAAAAACTTTAGGAAAATGTCATTGCTAAACTGCCACATATAGACACACCAAAATAGCATGAAACTAATACCCCCGGAATTAGGGAAGGCTTGTCTTTTATTATGTCCTATAGACTTGACAGAAAACAATGGGTTCAATGACAAGACCACAAGGTGGATTCTTAACCAGGTGAATGACTATCCTGAATGGGGCTGGTTTAGACGACTGTCGTCACGGAAGAAGTTTTGTAGTGGTAGACCCTAGGGAGCAGCCTTGCAACTTTTTGGAACCAGAGAGTGGAGGAAAGAATATAGGAGAGAAAGAGAAGGGAAATTAGGAGGGAGAAATAGAAATAAAGACTTCAACCTTAACCCAATCCTGTTTAGCTTGCATATAAATTTGAAAGTAAGTATAGAGAGCATGATGGCCAAAGTTGCAGACGGTGCTAATGAGGGATGCAACAAGTCCTTGCCAAGGGTAAGATAATGAGGTAAATATAACAAGATAAAATTAAACTGGGATAAATGCAAGTTTCTACCCAGGGGTCCAAAAAATCAATTGTGCAAGTTAAGATGAGAGAAGCATGAATTAGCTGTAGCACTTACAAAACAGATAAAGATCCCAAAAGACTAACCATTTGAATTGACTATTAACTCAATGGCAATGGGGCCAAATAATCTAATGGGATCTTAGGCTAGAATGAGGGAGCTGATGGTTTTCCTTTACTCTGAGCTATTCAAACCATGTCTGAAAAATTGTGTCTGGCTTTGGGCTTCATGTTCTTAGAAGACTGTACACAAACTGGAATGTGTCCAGAGGAATGACCAGGGTAGCGAGAGTTCAAGTGTTCTCCTGTTAAAACAAAAACAGAAAAGATGTATGTGCTCCTTCAGATGCCCAAAAGCAATTACATTTAGGCGAAAGACAAACCTGGGTCTGATATAAGAACTTTATAACAAAAGTGTTGAAAATTCAAATGGACCACCTTGGGAATGAATGTCCATCTACTGGAAGTAGGGTTACAATAGCACCATGGAGTAGAAGAGACCTTCTCTATACAGGCTTTCCTTCATCTGTTCTTGGAGTCACTTCTCTGTGCCAGGTTCCCTGCTAAGCAATGAGAATTCAAGGACATAGCGTTTCCTGTAAATGCACAGATCACAATTGCAGCCCAACAAGATATGTGCCATCATGGAGATGTGAAAAATAAGGGCACTAAGAGAGAGAAAAGGAGTTACTCACACTGCTTGGAAGGTGGATTCTGAGCCAGGCATAGCAGAGGAAAGAGTGGTGCTGTGGCCGCTGGCTGGGAAGACCCTGGGCCTGTGGGATGGTGAACTGTGTAGCGGGGAGAGGAGCCCACAGAAGCAGGCTGGGTGGGACTGGATTGTCAAGGGCCTTGGGTGTTATGACAAGGAGCTCCCTCTATCTCCAGGAACAAAAGAGTGAGAAGTGGTAGAGATTACATAAAATAGAGATTTAGGACAGTGACACTGGTGACAGATAAGACAGACTGGACTGGAGAGAAATTAGTAAAGGGAAGACTGGTTAGTCGTTCCAGGTCTGAGAGCCTTGATTTCCTAGAGTGATATTAAATGTGAACATTTTTTGATGAAAAATAGTGTTTTTTTTTCTATTAGCTTCTTTCAAAATAATTTTTAATTAGTATTTTCTTTATACATGTTGGTGGGGTAGAGAGTAATAAGTCAGTTGGTACGTATCCCTTATGCAATTATTAGATCAGTAGTGCATACACTTCCATCTCCTTAAACATTTTATAGAACAAAATAAACTAAGGGATAAAAAGAAGAATTTTGGTTAGCATGTGATGACAATCGTGTGCAACCATGGATTACCCTCTGAATTTTTTTTAACTTTTCATAGAATTGCATCCTGTATTTTGAGTTTTTTTTCTCTTCCTTTTTACTCCCCTACATTGTTGCTTTCCCTTCTCCACTTCCTCATTGCCCACAATGAAAAATATTTTTAAGGGGACTAATAATAAGACAGCGGCAGAAAAATACTGTTTGTCTCCATCCATGAAAATGAACAAAAGAGGTCTGGGCAGATCTGGCTGTGTGATCCCAGGTCATGAAGTCGTGGTCCAGGACAGGGTCAGGATAGACCAAGGATGTGTTCCAAGAAAAGTAGCAATACAAACTTTTCAACACAGTCCATCAGCATTGGTTGGACAAACAAGTCCTGCTTGAACTGAATATAAATTCAACCAGAATTGGGACTTGATAGAAGGCCTCTTCCCAGGCTCTTAAGCTCTCAGAGATACTAATATCTGGGGAAAAAAAAAAAAGGGTGCTCCTGTCATCAAGAGCTGGCCAGGTGCTCACAGATAGACCCTGGTGTTCTCTTGCTGAACATCAACACTTACGCCAAGCACCAGCATCAGACAGGGCCAGTCTGGGAACATGATGGATCAGACATAAAAAAGACCTCTCTGCCATCATGTCTGTATTCAAACAAGAACGAGAACTTTGTCTAAACCACAAACTGATCCAACATTCCCCTACTTGGCTAATAGGAATGACTGCTGTTACCTTGCTAATTACAGCATTAGTCTTGCTTTATTCTTCTCCTCCTCTAACTAGGATTTACTAAGATACCCAATCAAAAATTTACCTTATTTCCTGATAGCATCCAATGTAAAGCAAAACCCTATTTCCTTGACGTTCACCTCAATCCTTTAAGCAGTCTGTCTCACCCGCTTTTCCTGATATGCCTCATGGTTCACCATGGTACCTGTTCTCTTTATTGCAATATGTCTGCAAACCTGATTGTTCCTGGTGCTCTTTGACCGGAGCTCCTTGACACACCATGACACACCATTTTATACTTTATCCCTAGCTTTCTTCTCTAGGGTTCAGAGTGCTCAATGTTCTCAGATGGAATGTTACATACCACTATGAATGGTGGGCTAGCCCAAGCACAGGACCTGGGCTATTCTCTTTGTTCACCTGATGCATTCCAAGAATTAGCAGCTTCTGTGAAAATTCCTGAGATCTCTCCCTCGAAATGACCTAGCCTCTGGGACCCTACTGTGTGGTACTTTTCTCCTTTGGCAAATATTGCATGATGTTATAAATATTTCTAAGCACTCTCCATGGATTATTAACTCATTGAGGGCAAGGACTCTGGCTTATTCAGCTTTGTGTCTCCTATGTCTAGTCATACATATAAAGTTCACTAAGCTGGGTACAGTGGTGCATGCCTGTCAATCCAAGCTACTTGGGAGGCTGAGGCAGAAGGATCACAAGTTTGAACTAGAGGCAGCCTGCACAATTTACTGAGACCCTGTAAAAAAGTAAAAAAGGGGGCAGGGGTACAGATAAGTGGTGGAGTACTTGCCTAGCCTGTGTGAGACCCTGAGTTCAACCCCTCAGTACCGCAAATAGAAAAATCATTAAATGAATAAAAGATTGACTGCATGAATGAAATGTTATACTCAGAAGGGACCTAAATAATCATCTATCTCAGGGTTCTCAAATTCAAAGTCCTAGTGGGACCCAGCAGATGATAGATAGAGAGGGCTTGTAGCCACCTTGCAATGCATGCTCCACAGGTGCCAGTGAGTTTTTGTCTGGAAGGAATGTGAGTTCACTATTACTTGTTGTTGTTGTTAGATGCCATTGAGTCGGTACCTGACTCATAGCAACCCTCATAGGGTTTTCAATGGCTGACTGTTTCGGGATTGCCTTAGGAATGGATTGCCAGGTCCCTCTCCCATTGACTATTACTAGATCTTCTGAATTTTAAAGAAACATATCCCCAAAATTTAAGTGTTAGAATACTGTGTCAGCCTAATGAAATAAATTTGTGGGCCAGATTTAATTTTTGGGCTGTCAATTTGTGACACTGTGGTCTAGAGAGATTAGGGATGTACCTGAGATTAGGGATGTACCCCAGCCATCTCCTAACGAGGAACAATAGAGACTCAAGCCTGGGTCTTAAGAATTGCTACCCAAAGCCACGTGCTGTGGCACACTCATGTAATCTCAGCTACTCAGGAGGCTGAGGCAGGAGGATCATGAGTTCTAGGCCACAGGTGGTCTGTGAAATTTAGCAAGACTCTGTCTCAAGGATAAAAAATAAAAAAGTGGCTGAGAGTGCAGCTCAGTTGTGGAGTGCCCTGGGTTCAATGCCCCAGTACTGGAAAAAGAAAAAGAAAAAAGAAAGAAAAACAATTCAAACTGGTATCTGCTGATCATGTTCTGAGAGCAGGGCACTCAGAACTTATACTCTTGATCAAGACAAAGTGCAGGTGATTGGGGCAAAGGAAAACACAGGTGAAAACGTGGACATGGTGTCTAGACTTTGCTCATGAGTCCATACAACCATGTTATATTTTTAAGCAAGTTCCAATTACTTGCTTCCCATTCCCAGTGCTAGGTCTGTGTTTCCTTCTCATGAGGAAATTTAATTTTACATATTTTAATTTAAATTTATCTCCATCAGTGTGGTAGCCATAACAGTACATAATGTCAAATTGTTCTGCAGAGGTTACAATGACAACTAGCAGTCCCTTGGCCCAGACCTTACTACGCCTCAGTCCTACTCTCTTCCAGCTCTTATAGCTGATGTGCTAAAAGTCTTTTTAAACTTAAAATATTACAGCTTCAATCCAGAAACATATGACCTTCTGCTCTAGAAAACTTTGGTGATGTATGCCTGTAATCCCAGCGACTGGGGAGGCAGAGGCAGGAGAATCACAGGTTCAAGACCCTGTCTCAAAAACTAAAAAAAAAAAAAGAAAAGAAAAGAAAAGAAAGAAAGAAAAAGAAAACGTTCTTGTTCATTTGCGTGATCATTTTCTGCTCATTTTCTCTGTTATCTAGTAGAATTCCTGTTAGCTAGGTCTTCTATTTTATCTTCTTCCATCTCTCTCTTTTTAAAGAATCTGTTTCCTTAGAGACTTCCTAAACTTTACCTTATTATTCTGCTATTGAATCTTTTACTTCTGTTATTATATTTTAAATTCTCAAAGTTTTTTGTCCTTTTCAGAATGTTCTTTTTTTAATGTCTACCTGTTTTTGTTTTGTGGATTTAACATTGTCCCATGTCTCCTAATAACCATTGTTTGTGTGTTTGAAGTCATTTATACTCTAGTCTGTTCTCTGAATTCCTTTTTATTCATTGTGTTTGTTTAAATCTCTGCTTTTTCCATTAGAAGAGTTCCTCGAATGTCTGATAGACTTAGGTTATCTAATGATATTTAAAGGTGAGGTACTAAAAATATAATGAATAAATAAAAAAGCAAAGCATTACAATTCTGATAAGGAGTTCTCTATGCAAAGGGCTTATTGACTAGTGGGCTTCACTGTACAGGATCCAGCTATTGTTCTTGTTGTTAGATGCCATCGAGTCATATCCAACTCATAGTGACCCTTGTAGGGTTTTCAATGGCCAATTGTTTCAAGATTGCCTTGGGAGTGGATTGCCAAATCCTTCTCCCATTTTTGCGGTGCTGGGAATTGAACCCGGGACCTCAGAGACTGCAGAGCAGCACTCTACCAACTGAGCTAAATCCCAGCTTGCAAGTGTTCTTAGTAGACCTCAAATGGTCAATGTCTATGGCAAATTTTATGAAAGGAGACTCCTCCATTTGCCTTGCTGAGAGGTAAAAATGCAGACTTTCAGTGTTCCGAGAGTAAATAGGGGAAGAGGGCTAGAGAACTCACCATACAATATGTAGATTTTCACTTCTTTCCCTTTTTTACTAACATTCTACCTCTTCTCTATCCCAACTGGTATCCCCAAGTCCTCTCTTGTTCAACATCTTCAAAGGAAAAATATCTACTCCATTTTTAGCAGGTAAAATTGAGGAGATTCATTTATGTCTAAAAGACTCCACCCAGCTCCCATGTGCCATCTTCCCCACACTACCACATTCATAGGTGCCTCAGGATCTGCTAGTTCCTGAGCCTCTCCAGGCTGCAATGGCATGACATGCCTTGATCTTTTTTTGTCCCCCTGCCCCTACAGGATAAGTCTCAGGTTTGGGGGGGCCTGCTGAGTCAATTACCCCTCAGATTTACATATTCTTGCTTCCAGAAATTTGCTGTGTTTCTCCTGTGCTGTCACCTCTTTTCTTGCTCTCTGCCTGATTTGTTTGGTGGCTTCTTTATTCCTTTACCACCATTTCAGAGAGGCTTCAATGGAGAGCTGAGACAAATACTTCTGTTTTATCCATTATGTGTTACTGGAAGTTCCCCTAGGAAATCGAGATCTGATTTTCATGCCCATTAGCCTAAGACCCATGTTGACTAGGCAGGTACATGGACAGTGGTCGACCTGGCCTACTCCCATCAGTCTTACTGATGTGTCTACATGCTCAAAGGTCTCCTTTGGTTCCTTTTGTTTAACATTATTTATATGGAGATCTATTAGATATATCTGTCTTATAACTTCTCCAATCCTGAATAAATAATGTTTTAATACTTCTCATCATATTTCCTGATTTTATGGAAAGACTCATGGGTCGACAATTGGAACATTTTAATCATAGTTTAATATCTTTTTAATTCTGTGCATATTCATAGTTGAGTTGCACCCTGCTAATAGGTGCAACTTTATTTACATGAACATAATGCTACTTTCCCCTACGTGTCTATCAACTTATCATATTGTGGGAGCTTGCATGTTGCTGTGATGCTGAAAGCTATGCCACTGGTATCTCAGATCCCTATAGGGCCACCCATGGTGGACAGGTTTCAGCTGAGCTTCCTGACTAGGACAGATTAGAGAAAAGGACCTGACATCCCACTTCTGAAACAACTAGCCATTGAAAATCCTATGCAGAGAAGCACTATCAAATATAATGCTAGAAAATGAGCCTCCTAGGCTGGAAGGCATTCAAGAACCAACAGATAAAGAGTTGCCTCCTCAAAGTAGTGTCAACCTTAATGACAAGAATGGAGTAAAACACCTAGGACCTCCTCTTGCTAATGTGGCTTACTCAAAATGAGAAGAAACATAATGTCTGCAACAATGAGTTCACACATAAAAAGATCCTGTGCATGGCACAGGGATGGGCAGTGTTTCCTTCTGTTGTATATAGGGTCTCCATGAGTTGGATCTGACAATAATAATGCTACTTTGGATTAAGTTATAAGGGAGTGTTACAATGTTCTTTACAAAATCAATCTCTACTATTGTCAATAATGATGGTTGGGTGATATATGCCACTAGATCTGGCCCTTGATAAAGAACTTCTCTTTCTAAAGCCAGGTGCGGTGATGCATGCCTATAATCCCAGCAGCTCAGGAGGCTGAGGCAGGAGGATCGCAACTTCGAGACCTGAGGCAGTCTGTGTAATTTAGCGAGACCCTGTCTCAAGAAGTAAAAAAATGGACTGGGGGTGCAGCTCAGTGATCCAGCACTTGCAGAGCATGCAAGCACGACGCCCTGGGTTCAACCCCCAATACCGCAAAAAAAAAAAAAAAAAAAAAAAAGATAGAAAAAAAAGGAACTTCAGTTTCTGACAATTACTGCAGTGCCAGTGGGGCAGTGATCTGGTGGTGGACATACAGGAGACGTGGTCAAGGTGATAGTAATAAGGCAGCAGCATCTGAGAGGATTTTAAAACTGGGATGCCAAAAATAAAATCACTAAAAATATTAAAGTCAATATTAA